>JBBPCW010284687.1:0-10751 GCA_037974425.1 Phenacogrammus interruptus
GGGGCATTTTAATCTAGATTAATCTGAAGATCACATTAATCTAGATTAAAAAATGAATCTATGCCCACCTCTTATATATATATATATATTTATATAAAACTTTGCAGGTTTAAACAAAAATATAAGGGTATTTTGTATGTTTCTCTATGTAATAAGTAATAAAATTCATACATTACCTTTGGAAATGTTGAGCAAGAAGACAAATATTTAGGTATTTGAAAATATACTTATGTACAGTGAAAACATACAAAAGTGACATACTGTCAAGTATTATGTTTATTATTTAATATTGTTTAGTATTGACAGTTGCAAACAGCAATAAAGACACACTAGAAATTATTTGAGACAAATATTCTTTGCTGCAGGCATTTAGTATTTGGACTGGCCATTGTTTTGCCCTTGGTGAAAACACTGTACCACTAACCATTGTCTTTCTACATCCATTACAGCATTCCATACAAGCTTTACACTGGTTAGGATTGACATCATGGTTGTTTTATGTACACTGTGACCTAAGGGAAATGCCATTCATTGCAGGCCTAATTTCTCAGGGGTGAGTTGGCACAAAGTAAACATATGCCAGCAGGAAGTGCATGTATGCTTTGTTCTGTCTATTTAAACACAATGCAGAACAATAGAGCATGCACAATATTCTGAACAGTAAAAAATTAGGTAAATATGTTTCAGAGGCATTTCATTAAGTCTTTTATTAGTTGTTGACTTACAAAAATAATGTGAAACAACACTTCTTTACTCTTTATTGTTGCTTGGCATATGTTTATTGTGTATGGTGAAGTTGGTCAGCAAACACAAAGCTTCTGTGTTTTCTCACAGAGAACCCACTGCCACTGAGTGCAGCAGAGAGGGTAATGGGAGTCCTCGGATGGGTGGTTGCCCTAGGCGTGATCCTCAGTATAGCAGGGATTGCATTCTTGGTCAACAAACAGCAGAGAAACAAACAAACTGAAAACGACAATGACTCGTAGGTACCCTGCAATTGACATAATACACCAATATAGCAATACATATGGTCATATGCACACAGGGAAAACACAGCATATTTTGAAACTCTTCAAAATGTCATACAAAAAACTTTTTAATGTTCAGGATATAATGTGTTGCAATAGGTTTTAATACCTTAATGGACTAATACTTAATATTTGAGGGAATACAGTGGGGGAGATAAGTATTGAATGTGTCAGCATCAGTAAATATATTTCCAGCGAGGCTAATCACATGAAAAGTTCATCAGACACTGGTAGTAACTTCCACAAACATCAAGAATTCACAAAGTTAAAAAAAAACAAAGTTATGTATAATATAGTGGAATGACAAAAGTATTGAACACTAAGAAAATGCAGCACAGCAAGGCAAGGAAAGGCAAGAACCAGCTGAAATCCACAAGCAGAAAATAATTCTGTCTCCTATCTGGACAAATTAACATTGACTGGTTACAGACACATTTCAAAACTTCTGAATCTTTCAGTAAGAAACACAAGGCCATTATCCAGAAGTGGACAGAACATCATGACACCATCAATCGGCAACGTACAAGAGCTCAAAAAGCTCCAGATAGGCTTGGAGGCAACAGGCACAATTGTTACAGCAAAAAAAAACAGGACATTCACTCAATCAGCAAAGCATATAGGTGCACTCACCCCACAAAGACGCTTACTGTTAAAGATTGCAACACAACATTTGGACACATTTATAAACTACTGGCATAATGTAGTCTAGTCAGATGAGGCCAACGTTTTACCTGTCACACACCATGTTTAAAGAAGAAAAGGCACTGCATATCAACTGAAAAACATTGTACCAACAGTGAAATTTGGAGGTGAAAGTATCACGTTGTGGAGTTATTTCTCATATCATGGTACTGGCAGAATTCAAATAACTCAGCACTTCAGGTGATTAGTTGCTTCACACAGGAAGCATCTTGAAGCTATCATTATGAACAAATGCTTTTCCAGTATCAAAAGTATCAAATAAATTGTAATTCGGGTGTTTCCCTGTCTTGTCTCACTTTATAAAGCAAATATAAGCAAATATAAAAGCTTACTTCAGCAGGTACTTCTTCATAAATATTTATGGTGCTTTGATT
Source organism: Phenacogrammus interruptus (assembly GCA_037974425.1). NCBI lineage: Eukaryota > Metazoa > Chordata > Actinopteri > Characiformes > Alestidae > Phenacogrammus > Phenacogrammus interruptus. The sequence continues at coordinate 2,105 of JBBPCW010284687.1, forward strand.
TAGCAAATACAGCCTTTCACTAAATGTTACAGATGTGCATTGTAAATGTAGAGTACTGTAAAATCTTCACTTGCACTTCACTTGCACACTGCTGCACGACATTCACATGACTATGCCATAAATTTGTCATGGAAGATGTTATATTCTGTCACTAATATGATGCTGTTATATCAATATATGAAGGTATATTAAGACAACTAATGATGCCAAATATTATCAACCATGACCAACCAACGGCACGGTTATGAAGTGGAGTTAAAGTGTTTTCTTATGTTTGTTTTATCTACAGAATAAAAAGCATATTAGTATCTGACATTTGGAGGCAAGCTTATTAAACAGACTCTACAGCTTTTGAAACCTGTAATTTACTTCTCTATCTTACGTTCTTTTTTAACAGGGGCAACTCTTCTCCAGGCCATAAAAAGCCTTCTTCTAAAAAGAAAGCGGCTGATGACTTCCAGGCAAGACAGCACTCACTTGCTGAGTGTTTATTTTTTCTTAAGAAAAGATGCACTCATGTATTAGCCTGCTCACTAAAGTGAATGGGGGCACTGGAGCTTCAGAGATTAATGAAATTGCTTGTGGCTGCAGTACATGTGTGTGTGGATGGTGCCTCCTACTGGTTAAGAGACTAGACTGTTTTATGAGGGGCGTTTGTTACACAAACACATTTGAAACACATACACATTCACATATGAAACTGTCCAGCAAACTTCCATACTACTGAAAACTCACACACACATATATGAAACACTCATACAGATACAGGTGAAATGGACTCACACATATATATGAAATATGTTGATGTGTGAGAAAATATTTCAGTATATCCGGAATGCGTCTCAAATCTGCAACCCTGGGGCTAAGCCCCCCTTGTCTTTCAAGCCTAGTGACATCCCTGGACCCTGTTTAAATCCGCCAGGATGAGATCCCCGCACAGGGATCCCGCTTAAGATTTGAGACGCCTTCCAGATATAGTGAAACACTGTCCGGATATACTGAAATGTTTTCACGCACATCAACATGTGAAACGCCTCACTATGCCATGTGAATTTATTTTTGTTACATAATAATCTATTTCACATGCATCACATAAGCATTTCATACGTGCGTGAATCAATTTTGCCTGTATCTGTTTAAGCATTTCATATGTGCATGTGAGGCCTTTTCATCTGTATCTGTATGAGTGTTTCATATATGTCTGTGTGAATTTTCAGTAGTATGGATGTTTGCGTGGCAGTTTCATATGTGAATGTGTATGTGTTTCAAATGTGTTTATGTAACAAAAGTCTGAAATATTTCCTAAATGGCCCCTCATACTGTTTAGCTGATCATCTTTCCCTTCAGTTCTTTTCTTGCAGTATAAAGAAAGCACTGATCACATAACCTCAATTACTACATTTAGCCAGGAGTGATGAGATTCAGTGTCTTTATATCACATATTCTCTCTGGCAAACTAAACTGAAGTGAGAGAGAGTGGTGAATGTAGATAATGGCACTATATCTGAGAAATGTATTATGTATCATATTTAACTTGCCATAATTAGATACTGAGGATGATTTTTCTCTCAAATGTGTAGGATTACAAACAATAACAGTAGCTTGAATGGAGTATCTTAGTAATATAGATTATCTTAAAGTATAATGCTTAATTACAATGCTTAAAAAGGTTACAATTTCACAAGGATTTGTTCACCCTTGGGCATTACTATGGTAAAAAATACTTCAACCTGGCAAGTAATATTATAGAGAAAACACAGGGCTTTCCTCACTGAGTGTAATAGGGTACCTAGGGTAACTATGGACATTTTGAAGATGACAGGCTCAGGATGTCCAGCAAATGTCCAAAGTTCTCATGTATCTATCTACTGTAGATCTCACTCTCTAATCAACCGTGTCTTTGTTATACAGAACCAAGGGAGGTTATATGATGAACTCCCGAACACAGCTGATTATGTGAGTTATCGTCTGGCATGTAACAAAGATGACTATCTGGAGCAGCACTCTCCCCCTATCCAACCACCGCTCACCTTTCTTCCCCAAAACCCCTACACCCATCAAGGCACTCAGAGCACGTTCACCTACCCTACAATGCCTGGGCCCATCTCCTCGTACACCTTCCCTAAGGAGCAGTATGTATGAACATGCAAACCTCTTTCTTTACTTCCGCTTTCTTTCTCTGCTGTGTATGCATTTGTTGCTACTTGTCATGTATTTTTTTTACTCACTGTGAACACATGAATTATGTGAAATACATCAGATAGCATATTGTGTATGAATGGACTGTTTTGCAAATTGATATTGTTTAGTGACCTTTAATCTACTCATTAGTACAATATTCCATGTATGTATTTACTTTAAGAGATGGCCATCTTCACAGTGCATTTAAGTTATAAACTGTTTTGCGTATTAGATTTATGCCAGTTTTTTACTGTAATTTATATAATTTAGATTAGTCTGGGTTTTTGTACCTCATCTTATTCACTACATTCAACATAATGAAAATGGTTTAAGTGACATTTTAAACAAGCTGCTTCTCTGCACTATTGCTGAAAATGTCTGTATGTATTACGATGTATTACTATGTTTATAACTGAAATGTCTTGCCACTTATTCTCTGAATCTACGAGGTGCATATTCTGTATTAAATGTTCTTTTTATTAGATATGCACAGCTCAAAATATCCTCTTTTAAACTGTTGTTGGTATTGATTATACTATGCTATAATACTAGCAAAAATGCACATTATATTTCACTTCCACAAAATCTGTTGTTTTAGAAAATAATAAATTTTAATGCATTTTAAAAATGCATTTCAGAAAACAAAGAATATATTAATACAGAGAATAAAATTATAACATTTCCTCCTTGTTCTGTATATAATTGTTGAGAAAATATTTTTTTTCAGATCCACATGTTTTTCATATGATAAGCTATCAATTTAAAAGCAAATCCTTATCAAAATATGATCATCTAATGTTTGTTGTCCTAACAGTGTAGAAGGAGTACTCGGCATGTACTGGTACTGTTTCGTTACAATTTTTTGTGTTTATTATCAATGTATTCTGTCTCTTTATAAATAAATTTTACTGTCTTGTAGGATTTAAGCAGAACCATTCTTATGAACAGTATAAGTCTCTGTAATATAGCAAAGCACAAAGCAATCTAGGTATAATTATAATTATTACACAGTATTTTATTAAACCTGTTTTTAGCAATCACATAATGTACATTACCCAGAAAAGCACCTGAAATGGAAGCTCATGGTTTGTCAGGACTGAATGTCCTGCAATATGCTGGCCTGTTAATAGTAAAAAAAGGGAAGAAAATGATAAAGGTATAAATATATCATACATCTCTAATTATTTTGAGCAACTTGATTAGAAAGGTCATGCAGTGTTGGTGAGAAATACGCTGATTCATTATCATTTTTGTTAAAGTACTTTCAATCTCCAAGGTAACACATGTCAGAAAATACCAGAAACTAAAAGCTTCAGAGACCAGGTAAAATATTTAATATCAGATAGTATTTGGTTTGTAGTTTATATTAGAATCAGAATTGGAAATATTTGTTGATTCCAATTGAAACTGCTTAGCAGACAGACAAACATCACAGACATACAAAGACACAAAGACAAGAATAATCAACTAAGACTCTATAGAAATGCTAAGTACTATACACTATGCTGTATATGCAAAATGCTGTGGTCAGATATAAATACTATATATAAATGTGGATATAAATAATATATATAAAGGTGGATATAAATACTGCATATAAATAAATTAAATTACTGTTGAAGTTGTTTGCTAGTAACACAAATAGTGGTTTGGTAATGCACTTCATACCAAATCTGCTATTACATATAATAGTGACATTAGTGTAATACTGCACAGAATAAGGCTTTTGAAAAAGCAGTGACATGAGTAGTGACATAAATAGTGATACTGCACGTGAGAAAATAGAACATAACATTAAATGTATTACAGATAAATATAAAATAATATTAAAGCTATAATATTATCATATAGAATTACATCCAGTTCCCTTTATTCCTTACGTTTTCTGTCCCTTTTTATTCAGGACATATTTTGGCCCTTCCTCTACGGAATGCGACTTTTAAACAATTCAAATTAAAGGTCTAGGTGAAGTGGGCATTTTGTGTAACCCCTGATATGGAAATTAACACTGTGCCATGGTGTTTTCTTTTTTTTACTGGGAGAGAGCCAATGACAGTGTGACATTAATTGTAACAAACAGTTTCTTCTAAATGAATACTACTAGGCAGACCCCTAGTAGGCAGACCCCCTCACATTGGTGGGGTCTACTAGACAGACACCACCAATATTTCCAGCTGAGGGGCTCCCTGGAGTAGGCTCCGCACTAAGGGACAGTGACTTACAGCTGGAAGTGTTCCATGGGCCATCCACCATAATACTATAGTACCAAATTGCCTAGTAGTATTCATTTAGAAGAAACTGTTTGTTACACTTAATGTCTATAGTACTATATGACCTGTAATTTAGCATAACCCTTACCTCAATACTGCAAAATGGAGCCTAAAAATTAATTTGGGCCAAGAATTAATGCCACTGTTTATTCACTGGGTACTAATGATTTATAGCCCTCTGTTCTACAAATACTAAGAGTTGTGTGTGTAAGGGTCAGGGAGTTGTGTGTGTGGTGGACGACCGGTAGGAGTCATCATTGTATTTTTCTGTTAATATGTGTGGGATTAAGCTGGGGCTTTAAGGGGATTATTGTTTCAGCTTTTTTGAGTTTGCATTAAGAGTTTGAGTTTGTGTAATTGGTGGGAATGTTTTCAGTCTTTGTATTTAAGTTCAGTTTAGGTGGACCAAGGTTTTCGGTCCACCATTACGACAGGTGTACATAACCAATATGAAAGGCTATTACGATCAGTGTGAGAAAGCTTTTGTTATTTCTTTTGTTTAAAAGAGTTGTGTTTGGCCCTTGAGCCAGTTTTGGTTACTTTCTCTTAAAAATAAAGTTGAAAGCAAACATGGAAGCCTGCCTGACTGCCTACTGTCCTTGGGATAATGTGGGGAGATGTTACAGATGGACCAACCATCCCAAACAAGACACAGCCATCATTGAGCCCCTGGAGCTTTACGGGGTGCTCAACGTAGAGGAAGAGTTTGCCTGGAGTACGCAAGTTGGGACTAGCTCTGCGGTGAGCCTGCGAGGACGAGCCAGTTCTCAAGCCAGAGTTGTTGGAGGTGGAGGTGAGTCTGAGGACGTGTAGGAGGACTGGGGCTGCTGGTGGAGCGGGTGGATTGAGGAATCCCTCATAATACTCCCTGCACAGGGGCTCCTTGCAGTAAGGCTTTCGGGAGGAGGCCTTGAGCACCAACAGTGCAAGGGGCTCCCTGAGAACATAGGTAGGATCCATGGTGAGGGCTCGCCGAGGGGCTCTCCAGGAGGTTTGGTGGGGCTCAAGGGAAGGGCTGCACTCTTGTGCACACAGAGGGGCTTGCAAAGAGCTTCGGTGGGGCCCAAGGGAAGGGCTCCACTCTTGTGCACACAGAGGGGCTTGCAGAGAAGATTGTTGGGGCCAAAGGGGAGGGCTCCATGCCTATGGGATGAGTGGTGTTCTCTGAGGACATTGGTGGGGTCTGCAGAGAGGGCTCCACTACCCCGGACCAAAAAGGACTCAAAGAAAAGGGCCCTGACTCAAAGAACAATGACAGAGGGGCTCCCCAGAGGAGGCTCTGCAACCAGTGACTGTGATGGGCTCTCGAGAGGGGGCGCCGCACACACAGATTGAGAGGATATGTTTCCAGCTGAAGGGCTCCCTGGAGTAGGCTCCGCACTAAGGGACAGTGACTTACAGCGGGAAGTGTTCCATGGGCCATGCAAGGTGTCAGCCAGGAGTAATACTGTAAGGGTCAGGGGGGTTATGTGCTGGATGGCCGATAGGGGTTGTCCTTGTATTTTTCTGTTAATGTGTGTGGGGTTAAGCTGGGGCTTTAAGGGGATTATTGTCTCAGCTGTTTTGAGTTTGTGTAATTGGTGGGAATAATTTCAGTGTTTCCATTTAAGTTCAGTTTAGGTGGACCAAGGTTGTTGGTCCACCATTACAACAGGCCAATATGCAAGGTGTACATAACCAATTTGAAATGCTATTACGAACAGTGTGAGAAAGCTTTTGTTATTCCTTTTGTTTATAAGAGTTGTGTTCGGCCCTCAAGCCAGTTTTGGTTACTTTCTCTTGAAAATAAAGCTGAAAGCAAACATGGAAGCCTGCCTGACTGCCTACTGTCCTTGGGATAGAGTGGGGAGACATAACAGTGTGAAGGAATGGCACAAAGGCCATCTATCCCTGCACTGTAAATAATGAATGAGACAGAAGTATCACTGTGCCATCCTAAACCCTGTCTCTACTCTACTGCAAATCAGTTTACAGAGACTTGATCTGCTTCTGCTCAGTTTCTTACTGCCTCTATACACTAACTGGACTTATTTGCTAGGACTGGACACTGTACATTTTCAACATATTTTTGTATGTACCTGCCCGTTTTCTTACATTGTGAACACATGCTGGACACCTGAGCATCATGGCACCATGAGAAACAGACTTTTAGGGTTGGTTCATTTCTGCCTGACTGCATTTCTACTCCCTGGCTTCCTGATCGGTAAGAAGTCTGTCACATTCGAAGTCTGTTATGTTCCAAGAGCACCGGCGTATTGTTGTTGTATTTTAATTTAAATAATGTTGTGATTTTAAAAATGCCTAAAATTGCTATTTTTTAGGATGCAAAACCTAAAAATACCCCCAAATATGCTCCCAAAACACTTTAATTTCATTTAATAGTATAGACTGTACTCTAATTCAATCATGGGTGTTTTCTTTTGTATAAGCAGGTAAATACAGTAATAAATATTTTATTAATAATAAATAAATGTAATTAATAATAAATTATTTTGTAATACAAATACAGAAAAGTGTGTGGGTAATCACCAGTTATTTTTACAGTTCAATAATTTAGGCAACTGTTCAGTATTAACTGATGTAAACAACATAGTTCTGAGTAGTTTGGTGTGAAATGCTCAGAACTGTTCACAATTACGTACAGAAAGTTACAGTATGAAATAGTTATGGATTCGCTGCACGATGCTCAAGATGTCTTAATAATATGTAATAGTCCTGTGGAGGTTTTGGGCTAAAGTACATTTTTAAAAATCTGTCTATTGCAAGGTGTTATGAGGCAAAAGATCTTGCACGCAGTTTCACGGGTGATAAATAAAATGGCTATTTTGGCTTTGTAGACATAATCCCTGGTTCCTATGATTACTGTACATAGACTGGAGCCAGTAAATGTGTCTGTAATTAAGCATTTCACATTATACCACTAAACATAATATCAAAAATGATATATAATATTTATTGTTTTTTTTTTACTTCTATAGTGTACCATACCATGCTGTTTAGCTTTTATTCTATTGTTTTGCTGCTCCTACCTTTGTTCTGTCCAGTTTCTGCTGCAGCAGTGTAAATTTCCCAATTGTGGAACTAATAAAGGTTTATTTTGTCTTATCCTAAATGGTTTGAATAAAAAAGAAAATTTGAAGAGTTTAAGAGTTAAGTAAAAATAAGTTCCAGTTACTCTCCGGTGTAGACATGTAATGCCTATCCAGCAAACAATAAGAAATTGGTCACAGATGGCCTTATTGTTATCTTTACTAATTGATTCATGCATTAAAAGTACTTCAGCAAATTCCAGTGTAATTTGTAATCTGCACACTGTTGTCTACCACATAAAACAATTTCAATGTTTTTCTTAACCAGTTTGCCCTTACAGTTAATATGTTCATTATCATCAGGAGTTCCATAGCAATAAGAACAACATATTAAGCCTCGCCCTTGGCTCCCTCTCCCCAATCACTCAGCATGGTGCCAGCTGGCACAGACATCTGTTATTTGATGTGCTTCATGATGAAATATTCATGACCAGAAATCCAAATGCCTCAAAGTTTTGTTAAATGTGTATGAAACAAGTAACACATAGCAAGGAGAATGAACGTTCACTTTCTTTAAAACGCCTTGTACTGAGCAATTTACAGCTACGTTATGGCAATGACTGAATTTCTGGAGCCAAATTGAGATTGTCTTAAGACTCCAACTCTCGTACCTGTGCTGTCTTTCTCTGGAACCTCACACAAGCTTCATGTGCCGTCACCCTCTCAGTGTCGGTGTTATTGTATGAAAGGGACACATTGGGCAGGAGGATTTGGACTGAAATGACTGCATGACAGATACAATAATTCAGTCACAAAACATTTTTTTGTGTTTTTCTGTTTTAGTAGAAAATGGTAATCAGATTTACTGTTCTTTTTTAAGTGCTGAGAAACACATTCACATTCCTGCCAGTACTAAAAATGGTACAATTCAAATGTGACAAAGCAGATCAATAAAAGTGCTGCAGGATTGCTTTAAGAACTTTTTAGAACATTACTGATCATATGCATGTACTTCTTGCTATCAGGAGTAGAGATCTCAGACCCTGGAGAAGTGGTGTACAGGGAGGCCAGGATTGATATTGTGGTGGAACATGAAGCAATCCTTCATTGTGGAAACACCCTCCCTGATGTCTACATCTGGAGTTTCACCAAACCAGGCACAGACAC
>JBBPCW010284697.1:0-10750 GCA_037974425.1 Phenacogrammus interruptus
CACACACACACACACACACACACACACACACACACACACACACACACACACACACACACACACACACACACAATGTGGCTCTTTTCCAATCCTAAGGCTATTGAGGCCTCCTACACTTCCACCCTCTTCTTAGCCAAGTCCTAATCCAAGTTTTGCGAGCCAGTTTTAGAAGTGTTTACTGTGTTGCCTGTGTTTATAAGCGAGGCAGGAATCACTAATCACTCCGAGCAGACAGGTCAGAAAGCAGCTTACGCAAATATATTCGGGTGTGCACAGGAGGGGTGTGAACTCCTGACTCAACTCAGATAGCAACGTCTCACCAGTTTGATTTGATTCATTTAGTTCCTTTTTAAATGATTCTGAACAACAAAAGAATTTACAGAAAAAATGACATTAAAATACAAAACAATAAAATGACATTGCCATCAATGCAGAAAAGGGAATGAAAATGTAATTATGCAACTATATAATTACATCAAGACGTACAGATCGCTGTGTAATGTAATTCAAACGTAGTAAAATGACAGTATAACGAGGACAGAGGCCACTTCGTTTTCTTCTGTTTGACTCAAGTTTGACATTTGAGGTCAGGTTACTTTCGGCCTCTGGCAGATTCATCCAAAACCATCGAATTTTAGTGGAGTGGCAATATTTCGAATGCCTTTTTACACCCTTTCTAGGTAGAAATGTACATATTTTGACGGTTTATCATAAACCGATACAATGGGCCCGTAACAAAAACACACAAAGAACGTATGTAGCATCGGAAAATTCATTTGGGCAAAGAGTGTTCTTCAATTTATCACCACACCTGCCACACGTGATGCCATGGAATGACCTTCTATTCCGTTTTTACACCCGTGGTGCACATTTGTGACGAGGCCTAAAACCAGTCTGCCTCAGATGATCACTAGATCCCTCCACATGGAGCTTCACAGAGATCTTCATTATACCCTCTTCATCAGCTGAACTCTACACTGGGAGCCTTCGCGTGTGCACCTCAGACGAGGGGTCCAAACACGTACAGAGATCGTATGTAAAGTTGCCCAGAAAACACCAGGTTTGAGGAGATTATCAATAAGCCTGAACCAAAACGCTGGTGCATTCTGGGCCTGGTGGTTAGGAGGTTGCCCCTGTGATCTGGAGGCCATGGGTTTGAATCCCAGGACCCCCAATGGCACCACTGAGGTATCCTTGAGCAAGAAACCCTCCCACATGCTGCCCCTGCTGTGCTGATACTGCTTCCCTTCACTTTAAAACAAGGGCATGAGTACAACTCAAGGGTCAGTGCTGAGGTAGAACGACATTTTCAGATTGGACCCGTCAACTGAAGTGTTCTTGCAAGGCACTCCTGCGTGAGCTCATGCCATCTCACAGGGCTTTTATCTGGGCTGTTAGACTGGCACTCACTCTTTAAAAATGGGCTCTTCTGCCTTCTTGCAGAAGGAGGAGATCCAGATTTGCGCTACGAATCTGAATGTCTACTGTTACATGATGCACATTTATGACCTGCATCTTTAATGCACAGGCAACACCAACTAACGTTCAGCTAGCCCCGAAAACAGGAGCCTAAATAGGCTGCATTCTACTATTTAGCCACTTCCTCAATTAGTGTGTGTACATGTGCCTCGCTGAACTGGCCACCAAGCTCTATGTGAAAGTTCTGCAGCAAGAGGAGGGCAGTCACGAAGACAGAGATAGTTCTAGTATTGTGTTTGTATTGTAACTTAAAAAGGTTTTGACAAACGAATCAAGACACTAAATGGTCAAAGATATTCTGGTGATGTATTTACACGGTTCCAGCAGCAAGGACTGAACCTAAAGTGTTACGAATTACGCTGATACAGCTCCAACCAGTCAGCACTGACACCATTAAGCCTGTATTGCTTTAATCCCTGCTGTCTGGGAAAACCCCCTCCCTGTTCATGCGAGTGGAGACTAACTGGCCATTTCTGGGGCCAATTTCATTACGCCACTGCAGTGATGCGGTCATCTGGTTGAGTAATGCTGAAATGAAGATGGTGCATTAGCCAAGAGCAATGTGGCAGTTTCATAATCATCTGAGGGTGGGGGAGACCTTCACGCCGTTTTGAGAAGAAAAAAAAAAAAACAAGAAGGAGTGAAAAAAGAAGTGACTAAGCACATCAGTCAGTCTGTACAGATGTGAAAATAAATTCACATCCTTAAACAGGAGCAAGAATTTAAATGTGCAACTTTTCTGCCGAATTTGGTGAGCAACTCCTACCGAGCTGGAAAGAATAGAATACAAATCTAATAAAATTGGCTTTAAAAATCTAATATAATGTTGTGCACAGACCTGTTGTGCTTTTTCATGCTTTCATGTTTTCCCTCAGATCCATCAGACAGTTACAGTGTTCACTGTAGAGGCTGTTACTTATTTTCACTTAGAAAATCGACAAAACACTTGAAGAACATGGGAAAAGCTAGAAGTATGACTGCGCAAGCAATCATGAGCTAGCATTCACACTTCAGCCAAATGCAAGTGTATTAGATATTAACGAAAGGCAGGGCTGCAGAATATATCATTTGTGATCAATGGGGTGACACTAGGGCTGGGCGATTAATCGAAAAGTAATCGAAATCGACATTCAGAACCTATAATCGATCAAATTTTTCCAGGTCAATTATTTCGATTACCCTCCCTTTAAAAACACTACCTAACGTGACCCCGCTCCGTTATGTTACGTTACTCCGCCGACATGTCGAGCATGGAGAGTTTAAACACTGAGACAACTTGTCAGTGAACCATGAGGGCAAAAAAAAATTAAATAAATAAAATAATCGTTCATTAATCGTAATCGAGTTAAAATGTTAAATTAATCGAGATTTTGATTTTAGCCCAAATCGCCCAGCCCTTGGTGACATTGGACTTTGCTACATTCATATCATAGAAGGCTGCAATATGCGAATGAGCAACAAATTATATTTCTTTTTTTGATTATGTGAGCCTTCGGACCACCCTCAAATGTTTCAGACAAGTGTTACTGATGAATCTTGGCATTTGCACAATCCAACAAATCATTTATGTGAACATAATGCTGGTATCGCCGAGCACTAATGAAAGGAACAAGCCAATTTTCAGCTTGACACTGTTCATATTTGATGCTCTTTTTTCATCTCAAACCATCTTGGACCTTTTTATCCCTGCTGTATCTTCATTTCTCATCCTTACAAACACAGCAGACTCTAAAGGATGAATATCATAAATACAATGGTACAAAAAGGAAAATCCACTGAGACGATACAAGAAACCTTTTGTCGCTCTGACCGAAGCTTCTCGACAAAGCTGGGAGCGACATCTTCATGGCGGAGGCCAGGGCGCTTTGTTTTTGGGTTGAGTCAGAGACTATAAATGGGCACAAGCAGAAACCAAATCCTCTCCAGCCGTGGCGATGAAAATGAGGCTGGGCTGGCGGCACGACCGTGCGGGTGTTTTCGTTTCTTGGTGATGGAGTGTCTTTCCCTCTCGCTCGCTCGCCCCCTCACCTCAGCCGGCCTCAGGAGCGACTGCGGTCTTCGTGAGTGCCCACCAAAATCCTGCTGTACAGTTTCTGTTGCTCTTCTTTGAAAGTCTCTTTCACTTTGCTCCGCTTCAAGCCACCATCCCTGCGGACACAGAAAGCAAATATACCTCCTCAGTATCTTAGAAATGATTTGGCAAAAATGCAAGCAATAGACCAAAGCAAATTTGACTTGGGGGTACAAGGATAATGTAGCTAATTTAGAAACAGAGGCTTAGAAAGACCAATTCACAGTGCACACTCAAAGTAGAATGAAAGATAAAATGAACAGAACCAGCCCCAACATAACATTAGCATAATGCAGCCTGTTCTGTTGCTTTTAAATAAGATGCATTTAGAATGGGGGTTGCAGGACTACTCAGTTTTACTAGTCAACAAGTATCAAACCAAACGTTTGATACTGGTCCAGATTCGTCTAAGGGCTACAGGAGTGTACAGACTGATATAAACTGCATGATGACCTCACTGACAAATTTTACTCTGGTTTTATTAGTGTGATGTGAAACAAATGATAGTTCAGGGAGTTAAATACCATTAGCAAGCAGATTCTTCTCAGCCCACCAGTGAGCCTTTCAGAACCAGAAAATATTTTACATTTACGGCATTTATCAAACGCTTTTATTCAAAGCGACTTCCATCCCCTACCTACAGGGGGCAGTCTCCCTGGAGCAACTTCAGGTCTTGCTCAGGAACCCAGTGGTGGTGCTGAAGGTAGGATTCGAACCCATGACCTCTTGGTCCAGAGGCAAGTATCCTACCCACTAGACCACCACCCCTGTTTATTTTTTTTTTTTGCTACTTAAAATGAAATTCTCCAATATTTTATAGGAACCGGTGTGAATGGGGTTCCCAGAAAATACTGGAGAATTTCATTTGAAGCAGAAAAAAAACCTGGATTTCCTTGTGGGATCTATCGACCGCTTTATTTACTGTGTTACTTTTTTGCTGCACATTTCACACTAATTGGCTTTTCTGCATGTCAATCAAATGGCCCTTTCCTATTAAAGCTGGCAATTCCTAAAACTCACCTGGTGCAGCTTCTGAGCATGTATTAGAGCATGAGCATTAGGTTTTGTGTTCAGGAGACTGGACTGATTTCATGTCTGTACACTACTGTGTTTTCGCCACCGTACTTCAGACACTACCCTTGACCAGTAGACTGATGCCCACGGCCCACTGATTAATATTCTAGTCTATACAACCCCTGTAGACTTAATATAAAATAGTAGGTTAGGAATGAAAGGCGTAACGTTAATCTGAGTAATATTCAGGATAAAGTACATCAATAAAAATGAACTAGTGGACTACAGATTGACACTATAGGCACAGGCAGCGTTGGGAGTCTTGCATCGGGACTCTTATTAGTGTTGTGTGGTGTGCTTGCCTGGGTTATTATAAAAATATATAATTATCATTATATTTTCACTCCTCCAGTTCAGACCAAACCACTTCACATCATTTCAAATTGATTTGTTTATGTGATTTCTGGCTCGGAGTGATATTGGTCTATAAAAACGGACAACAAAAACAGCACAACTGGAGCTTCTAGATGGACATAAACAGTTTAGCTATGATTTTGTCTGGTTTTATTTGATACAATCTCAGATTACTTAATGTGACATGTTTTAAAAGAAGTGTGTGATGATTTAGGACTTCCAGTTTATATGATATAAGGTTATCTTCTGCTAGTTGTTTGCTACATTTGCTATCTTAGCTTACAGCTACAGTGCAAAACTAAAGATGCAGTCTTGCATGTCTTAGCTGCTCACCCACATTTGGGACGGGAAAATTATTTTTACTTGCAAATTTCCCACTTGTCAGAGTAATAAAGGTTTATCTTCTGCATCCAAATTCAATGGGAGAGCTTTGTCACGGCTTCATGTCCTTGCAGTTACTGTACTGTTCTGTTCTGTTCATCTCAAGGTGTTCAAAGTCATAAACCTCAGCAGTGGATAAGTGCTCACTCACCACAGCAGGTCCACAAGACCGCCCTGCCTGGCGATGGCTGCCTTCACCCTGTTCGCAAACTGCACAGCGTCTTCCCCTTCCTGTTAGGACAGAACCAGACCATCAGCTTCAAACATTTGAGACATTTACTGTGTAAGGTTTCAAGTGTTTAGGCTCAAGTGTGTTATTGTTTAAACGGGGAAAGAGAAAGAACATCCATCTGCTTTCTAGCAGTGATGTGAAGTGCTGGAAGGAGAGTGTCTGTCATCATCGGGGCTCTTCCTGTTATTCCCATCGTAGTCAGGGTGATGGGAGTTCACACTCACTCATACACGCAAATGGTGTCTATATTTTCCACTGAACTCGTACTGCTATGGCAAAAACATTCCCATTCCTACACTTAAACATGCACAGAGCACTAAAATGTGTCCCCTGCATCGGAAATGTCCACCAGGAGGACAAACTCTGAAACCCTGCAAAGTAAAACAGTACAGAGACTAGGCCTGAAGCATAAAACAATAATAAAACCAAACAATAACATGCTTAAGATATTTTTGACAGGCATGTTCTATACTAGCAGCAATTTTACAGTTTCTACTTCAGTAAACTAGGTGAAGTCATTCTGGCCATTAGAGTGTATTACACCAGATTAAGTGGTTTTTGTTTTTCTCTGGGTCCAAAATGCTAAACATATTAAATTGTGTGGACTTAAATCCTTTGCAAGACCAATGAAGAAACACACCACTGGAGTGATTTCCATTAGGCCTGTGTAGCATTCAAAGTATGAAACACACCCAGGGCTGCAATTTGGCTGTCCCCACCACTTTGTTAGTCCACCTAGAGCGCTGGACACTGGTTTGAAGACGCATGACTAATAGGAGTCAGATTTGCATGGTGCATGCAAAGCTGGACCACTGTCTCCAATCTGTGTTGGCAGAGCACTGGCTCCAGACCAGACCAAAGCCCATTAAGGGGAGATCATTTGAGAATGATTTGAGTGGCAAAAGCACTGATGCAAAAACATTGGGCTGGCCATGGGAGTCAACATGACCCAAGTGTGTGTGTGTGTGTGTGTGTGTGTGTGTGTGTGTGTGTGTGTGTGTGTGTATACATACATGAAACTACAAACCATGACTCTTAAGATTGGCAAAACTAGCTATTGGTTATACAGAATGTATGCATATATGTATGTTAGGGCTGTAGCGGTACATGTATTGGTACCGAACCGTCACGGTACATGGGTCACGGTTCGTTACATGATGTCTTTCAGAGAATACACGGTACGATGGAGAAGATGTGATTGAAGTAAGACGGAATCACAGAGGGACCAAAAAGCGCAAGTAAATCATAAACCGGGTCGTAGTGTGGTGTAATAGTGCCACCTACTGGCGTAACACTTAAATATAAGCAAGTGTGTGTGTTTCCTGCTGTTTATTTAAAATAAACGAAAACAAACCAAGCTTCATTCTTTAGAACCTTTTGTTGCTTAACTTTGCTGTATCGTGAACCGTACCGTACCGTGACCCCAAAAGCGAGGTACGTACCGAACCGTGACATCTGTGTACCGTTACACCCCTAGTGTATGTGTGTGAGAGTGTATGTGTGTGTATGTGTGTGTGTGCGTGAGTGTGAAATACCAGGACTAGTTATTGGTTGGACAGAATATAATGTTAACAGAACTGCAGAAACACTTGAATTAATTATAATAATAATAATAATAATAATAATAATAATAATAATAATAATAATAATAATATTAACTTCATTTAAACTCTTCCTGTTAATATAACTGAACTGTTAACACTCATGTCCTGCACCAGCAGCTACCGTGAGCTCAGAGGGTGCTCAGACCATCAGACCAATAACACAGAAAACAGCAGCACAAATATCGAACAGAGCAGGATGAGAATGTGATGCAGTGGGAGCTTCTTAAACCAGAGCTCCTCTCAATATCTGCGAGGGGCTCGGACCCTCATGGACCCCCACTGACACCCACTGAACCCCACTGGATATTAGACTTTGGACATTCCTGCTTTGCCCCAATAAAATCTCTAGCAAAACTGCAACTTGTAGATCTTTTGCTTATATATATGTTCTATTAAATATTATCTAAAATATTCAAACATTTTATATAAATAACATTTCATTTAATCCCTAAAATGACATCTTTCTTTAATACTGATTCAATTCTTAACAACATTAATAACTACTTTTAATATAATTAGAGCAAATGTACTGTTTTATATCATTGCATAATACATTTTTTATGTTGCTAAAACCACACTGACAAGCATTTTAATAGTAAGTATGTGGCATGAAATGAGTCGGAGCAGCTGAAATGCTGGTTGCAGCTCCCTGTATTACTTAAACGCAGTGATGATATTTCAAAGATCCAAACAAAAGCACACTGTACTCTGAAACCTGCAGTATATTTTATTACTAAACATCGGCAAATTATTTTTTACAAAAATGTAATATGAGGAAAAAGCTATTAGTAAGCAATGATTCGTTCTTGTTATTGCTTACTAGTTTTCCTATATTTAATTAAAAAAAACAAACAAAAAAAAGCCCTTCAGACACTGAACTCCCTCGTAACGTTTTTCCTTTGACTTTTCTGTAACAGGATCTGTGAAGGTGTATAACTTGGCCGGCAGTAACTTGGTTAAAAGCGGAGGTGGATTTATGTTAAGCTTCACAGGTATGAAGAACAGAACTATTTAAGCACTTACATACATCACTCTGGATAAGAGCGTCTGCTAAATGCCGTAAATGTAAATGAGACAGAAGTATGTTCGTTACATTCTGATCATGTGACGCTCACCTGTCGGTTCATGGGTGGCAGATACCACACACTGCACACGATAGCCCAGCTGCTCATCATGTGGAGGAGGTAATTCACCATGCCGAACTTACTGCTGTTCCAGAAGGCATCGCCAAAGCGAGGGTCATACTACACACACACACACACACAACACACACACACACACACACACACACACACGACAATATCAAACAACAAAATCTACATTACATACTTCCAGTCTACTCAAGCTGCTGCTGTATTTGTGCTTTTTCAAGATACTACTGGCTTTATTTTCCTAATATTTATGAAGCACAACCTGCTTCCTCTGATGAAAAAGTGGTATTCTTCACTGACACTACACATGTCCTGAAATCTGTCAGTCAGCTGGTCAGAAGATCAGTCTGATGGGTCCCTGAGATGTTTAGGATCTGAAGTCCTTCACTTAACCTGCCCTGGAGCAGCTCAGGCCTGCAGTATAAGCTGCCATGACACTGAGAAGTCACAGTGAGTCAGAACATCCAGGCTGATCTAAACCTTAAATATAAGACACCCTGCTGTGTAAGATCCTTCCCAGGACAACATTTTCATCATTTAACATAAAAAACAAAAGAAATGCAGAACTGAGTCAAATCACTTGCTGCCAGATGCATACAAACCTTGATGGCCACTGGGTAGATGGTGGAGGCGATTTCAAAGCTTCCCTTCTTGAACATCATGACGGATGTGTTGTTGATGCAGGTGCCTAGCAATAAATTCAAAATCCCACCATGTCACATTAGTACCCAAATCCAATCTAAGATAAAACCACTTATTAAAGCAAACTCTGTACTGTAGAAGCCAGCAGCAGCAGCAGCAATACTGAAAATGAGACCTGGAGCTCACCTTCAGGAAAGATCAGGATTGGCAGTTTGCTTTTGTCCTCGACGTGATCGCTTAATCTGAAATGAAAATGTACTGATTAGAAAAAAGCATTAGTCATGAACAACCTGAATCAGGTTTATTTGACCTTTAGAAGCAGCGGCCGGCACAGGAGATAACAAAAGGATTCTGTAATTTCATATTATTTGTCACTCAGGGAAAACTGGGTGGATTCTGAACAGTCAATCCGTACCACATGTTTTTGTAAGAGAAGATCATTTATTATTGGGATTTGAATGTCAAAGCCAGTCATTATTGTTAGGATCTGAATGTGAGTCATTATTGTGTGTGAATTCTCTGTGGAAAGAAAAATCATCCATTATCTTCTGCCATGTTGTTTTGGAAATGTGGAAGTGTAGACTTGAACCTGAAGATACAGTATTTAAATTCGAACATAACTTTAACTCATTGTGTAGCTCATCGTGCCGTTCGCTATGCAAATAACTATTTCAACAGGAATACAGTTACAGCAATCCCCCGCTTTTCACAGGGGTTAGGTTCCAAGAGCACCCATGTATTGTGAAAAAACGTGTTGTGTTTTGGTAAAAAAATGTCTAAAAATGCCTATTTTAATAGTGTAAACCCTAAGTATGCTCCCAGAACACTTTCATTTAATTTTAAACTCAGTTTAATGCATTACCCTTAAAGAAAATGTAAAGGTAAATAATTAGAATCAGAACCAGAAAACTTCATTGCTTAAAAAACGTTAGCATTAGCATGGCATGGCGAACACTCGTACACAAAAGAAAGGTTGAAATAGCTCTCTCTACCCACATGTTTAGACAGGGCACAGTTTACTAATACTAAATAAACTGAGATAACTGTTGAAAATTAAACTTGTGTGATGAAGTGGTACTGCAGTGTTACCTTTTTGCCACCAGATGGCGATCTTTAACTTCAGAGCGTTCAAACCAGATATGCGGGCAAGCTTTCACCATAGATCTTTGGATGACCCCCATCAAACCTCCATGGATCTGTCCAACCTGACACACACACACACAAAATTGTATGACTACACAGTGCTGACTCAGACGATGACAGCAGTACAACAATGGCACTCTGCCCATAATCACCTAAAAAACGTTTATGATTTCTTTGTTTTGTTTGTTATGAATTTCGGCATATTTTCATTTTTTTTTTCTGAAAAGGGTGTTTGTTATTACATTTGATCTGTACTAGAATAATTGGAGCCCTTCACAGACATACATACGCCCACACACACACAGCCATATACATTTTACTCTGCAATTACACACCCACGTACTAGCTCTGTTTAAACTACACACTATTACTATACACACATACCATACAGAACTGTGCAAAGCCTCAGACACCTTTGCAAATTGTTTAAAGCCATTTTTCGCAGTGTGTGATAAAGTGTCTGTCTGCCAGCAAAGTAAACATTAGAATAAATGCAAACAAACAAGAAAGCAGGCATTTGATTTGTTTGTATAAAAGTAGTTGATACTGTGTGAGCTGGTGAGGAGAACACAGGTTCAGTTCCAGGTTCCTCCAGCCGTTGTTTGGATGGTGAAACTCC
>JBBPCW010284722.1:0-10750 GCA_037974425.1 Phenacogrammus interruptus
TGTGTGTGTGTGTGTGTGTGTGTGTGTGTGTGTGTGTGTGTGTGTGTGTGTGTGTGTGTGTGTGTGTGTTTGCATAGCAACCATTTCTTTATGAAGCATTTATATTGAGCTTTTTCTTTCTACAGATTTTATTTTGACTTTATATTATATTAGATAAAGTCATATATTATATTGTTACTTTCTCTGTTTGTTGTGGCAGTCATTGCATTTGTGTCTGTGTCAGGCGGAGTTGAGCAGCAGACAGACTGTGAGTGTGGAGATCGCTAAGGCTTTGGAGGAAACAAGAAAGCAGAGAGAAGACCTCCAACAGCAGGTACCTTGTCTCAGTAGCTAGAGCTGGTGGAGGTGAACATCTGGTCATGAGATATACAGTAAACCCCCTGCTTTTCTCGGGGGTTATGTTACATGAGCACCCACATAGTGAAGAACAGCATTGTTGTGATGTGGTTAACAAAATGTCTATTTTTATAGTGTAAACCTTAAATATGCTCCCAAACACTTTACATTTTCTTTAAGGCTAATGAGTTTAAAAACCAATTAAAGATAAAAACCTGTATTCATACTGTACAGTTTCACTGAAGTCCCGCAGTGCTAGGATGTAAAATATCGATGTTACCCCTGTATAGACTGTACCATAATTAATGCACGGGCGTTTTCTTTGGTATGCGCTGTCATTTTCAAGTAGGGCAAATACAGCAATAAATGAATTTAATTTACAGTACTAAAAATACAGGGCTTTCAGAAAAACAAAATGGAAAACATAAGAGCACTCGAGATGCTTCACAGGTAAAATTCTGGACTGCTGCGTCACAGGGCAGCAGCCAATCAGCAGGAGAAATAAATAACGTTCTTGGATTGGCTACTTTCAAACCTCCCGCCTCTGAGTACAGCTGACTGTGGCGTCCGGCCCTCATGCTCCACCCCCACTCGTCCTGCTGATGGTTGTTTATGTATTCAGGTGTCCAATTGCCTTGGCAATTTGGCTCTCAAGGCTCAGACATCACAGTCAGCTGTACTCAGAGACGGGAGTTTCGAAAATCTGTGATGGGCTGAACCCGCAACTGCTGATGACCGTGTGAAAGTGAGGGGTTACTGTATATGTGTATAAATACATACGAGATCACTGCAAAAAATGTTTATAGGTACACGTATTGAACTGAACAGCTTTGCTGAACAGTTTTAAGAACCGCTGATGTTATTTTTCCTCATTTCCAAATAAATATATTGTTCTTTAAAGCAAATCACTTGTTCACTCAAACAAAATACCAATAATTACCTTTGATGTACTTGATATCCAAATGGTGCAACTGTTGATTACAGCAGTGTTTATTTATACTTTTCCTCATTAAATAATATGTGATTCAGGTCATCAGTAGTCAGTACCTCATAAAGCAGAATGCGGTGCTTGTGTAGGAATTTAACAGACACTGGCATGGAATGGGTGTTGTCATAGAGATGCTTATTTAAAAAATAAATTCAGTGGTCACTTTTCACGGGCGTTACATTCCAAGAGCACCCGCGTATAGTGAAAAAACCTGCTGTTGTGTTTTGGTTTTAAAAAATGCCTATTTTTATACTGTAAACCCTAAAAAGGCCCCCAAACATGCTCCCAAAACACTTCAATTTCACTTTAACCTCATTAACCTTGAAGATATGGTGGAGATAAACGCACAGCCATATCGTGCAGTTTACACTGAACACCAACAGCATTAAAACATAAATACCATTGTGAGTGTGAGAGAATGCAACAACACACTGTTCTTCAAGCAAGACGTCTTTCATACTCAATTTCTACAGCTTTGAACAGACATTAGCAACACAGAGAGTTTGGCGCCCATCTCACCCAGAGCTCTCGAGTCACCCTCACGATACTCACGATAAAAATCTGTGTGAGACTGAATCAGCGACTGCTGATCCACGTAAAACTGAGGGATTACCGTATATGTATGTGTGCGTCCACTTTTAGCTGCATTTTTGCACCACTAGCACTACCCATGACTTTACCAGTTACTATATTCCAGTCCACTGCCCCCAGTCCACCGCACATTATTGCAATTGATCCACGGAACCGATCAAAGCTGACCATAAATAAAAACTAATACATTAAAAAAATAAAGTTATTACATTATGTAGGCTTCAGACTATCCTCCAAAATCCCGCGATTTTGACAGCATATGTTCATCCAGTGCAACGAATCACTTTGTTAACCCTGAAAACCCTTGTTAACCCCGGTAGACTACTAAATATGCTGGTCTTTTCTGATAGGTTGCGGAGATGTCTGAGTCTCTTCAGAAGGCGGTACAAGAGGTTCAGCAGCTCACGGAACAGGTGGGCGTGAAAGAGGCGGAGCTTAGTGGTCTGAGAGAAGGTAGGACTTTAAATAAAGTGTAATTTTCTGATGCAGGATTAATGACATGTGCATATATGTGAACCAGGTGTATGTGTGTTAGACCTGCAGATGGCTCGCTCTAGTCTGTCCTCGCTGCAGGGCGAGTATGAAATTCTGCGTCTGGAGGCGGAGCAAAAAGAGCAGGAGGGAAACTCCCAGATTGAATCGTTGCGACAGGAGCTCCTCACACACACTCAGCAACACAACTCCTGCAAGTCACAGGTCAGATAGAGAGCATGCAGATGTATGAGAGAGAGAGAGTGTGTGTGTGTGTGCGCACGTGTATTGGAGAGAGAGCATATGTTCATTTATAATCCTTCCCTCAATATTGCCTGTGTGTGTGTGTGTGTCTGCTAGGTGTGTGACTTGCAGAGTGAAATTGAGAGTCTAACAGCCCAGCTGCAGGATGCAGAGGTGTGTGGGAGTGAACAGAATGGGGTTGTTACTGTGGGTGACTTGGACCAGCTGCAGAAGGTGAACAAAGAGTTGGAGCAGCAGCTGAGTGAGAAGAACAAGGTGAGACACACACTCTATTGGATCAAGTGGGTCAGACTTCTGGATGTGGTTTAGGACACAGTATGACTTGCTGTGAGCTATAAAACTGAACCACATTGTGTAGTTCAATGATGTGGGCCTTCTAAGGCCTGTTTTCAAGAACCGCCTCAGGAGTAGAAATCTATAATCAGTTTTGGTGGCCAAAGCTATCATAAATGTCTAGGAATCTGATCCTGAATCTGTTCTGTTCTGGGTGGTTTTTGTAGTAGTGAGTTTCGATCGCTCCATCTTAATGAAAAGCTGGATGTGGTTTCAATGGGTTGGGAGTTTATTTGGAAAGCTTTAGCGGATGTATTTACTTTTGTCCTCTAGTGTTTGTTAGCAACACGAGCCTTGTCGAAAGAGTGGCCTCCAAACATTGTGTAAATTAGGTGTTTTGTCATGTTATTTCTTTGAATACAATACAGGCATCTGGTGGTCTAATGGTTAGGGTGTTGTCTCTGCAATCAGAAGGTTGTGGGTTCAAATCCCAGGACCCAATGAGATTTTCTTAAGCAAGGTACTATCCCCACACACTGCTCCCCATGCTTTGTGTAAAGGTTAAATGCAGAGAGGATTTCACACGATTTACATTGTTGGGGGACTTTCTTAAGGAGCTTCTCCAGTTCTGGGTTTGGGGGATAACTTGACATCAGAGTCCCCAAAGGTGGTCCTGCACAACGCAGATCCTCTCAATTAAAATGATCAGTATTGTCCTATATTTGACTGTCAGTCGCATGTTCTTGCATGAGCCACAAAACTTGAAGCATCAGCATATTATCAAAATAGGTTCACAACATTAAACTTCTTTGTTATTGGTTATAGTTTTGTATTAGTACTTGCATCTTATTTTTTTGCATTCTCTGTATTTGGTAACATTGTAATTGTTTCTTACAGACCATAAAACAGCTGCAGCAGAGACTGGCAGAACTGAAGAGGACCCTGCAGAAAGAGCTGGTGCGTTTATAGGTGCTTGGAGTATAATATTTAGTTTTTCCTCCTGGGCTATTTTTAATATAATATATTTTTGTAATATAAAATTAGCTCAGTGTACTGCTTTGATCCATTTACCTTTTTGTAAATGTAGATTTACATCTTGTAAAGTTTGCTTCCTCCAGTCAGTTGTAGTGTTTCAAAAGCTCAGAGCTTTATACCATGTGTCTGTGTGTGTCTGTGTGTAGCCAAAACACGACCACACAACAGCATACCAGGAACTCTCCCCATTGTCCTCTAATCCTCGCGCGTTTGTTTGTACAACAGAAGCTGAAGCCAGACACAGACACGGACAGCAAGGAGAAGCTTCCAGAAGGGCGGCAGGAGCGTCCAGCTGAAAAGCCCAGCTCAGAGACCCCCGCTCTGGCCGCAGCACCCGTTCCAGCCCCTGGTTCTACGTACTCCACTGGCCCTGGAGCAATCGCTTCACACACAACCGTCACCAATAGCTCAGACCTGCTGGACACGCGGGAGATCAATTTTGAGTACCTGAAACACGTGGTGCTCAAGTTCATGTCCTCCAGAGAGGCTGAGGTGAGAGACAGACACTGCGTCCTACAGTGACTGACCCTAAACACAGCCTCAGGAATAATGTATAACGGCTTTAAAATGTGTAGCGCTGAGATAGAAAAAGCAATACATTGAGAAAAAAATTATTAATAACCATTTCATCCTTTTAAACATAAACACACTCTAGTTCCTTCCTTTGCATCAAATCAGCTTATGGTTTGTTTACTCAGAACAAATATGTAGGCAGAAAGAAATAAGGAAAAAGGATAAATAAAGGTAGAAGAAAACAAAGAATGAAAGGTGGATGGAGTTAGAAAAAAGAAAGACTAAAAGAAAAAGAATAAACAAAGATAGATGGAAGGCTAGACAGACACATAAAGCGACACCAGCACTGTACTAAATACATGAAGCATGAAGCATCTTTCATTCTTTTCATCTTTCTTTGTTTCTCACTTTCCCTCCAGGCATACCAGCTGATCAGAGCAGTCTCAGTTCTCCTACATTTCACTCGAGAGGAAGAAGACATGCTCAAACAGACGCTGGAGTACAAGGTGTGTGTGCACGTGTGTGTGTGTGCAGTTGCATGTGTGCAATATAAACAGTAACCTACACACCGCCTTTCAAATCCACTCCCCCCAGCACACACAGATACACACGCAGACTCTGTAAAAGAAACATATAGAAAAGAAAAAATGCCAGAGCACCACCCCAAAACACACACACACCCACACCACACGCGTGGTGGAGCCCTGCAGCTCTGTGTCCGTGTGTTAACTAGGCCGCTCTCTGCTATGTGGGTCAGGAGCTGAGGCTGACTGCCCTGGATCAAAGCGCTAACTGTTAGCATAGTGCTCAGGAATAGCAGCAGGTAGGTATTTATAGCCCCCAGCAGCAGCTGCTGCTACATCCTCCAGAACAGGAACATCCACCATGCAACCTTTCTCTTTTGCTTCTTCTGGGCTCTCCTAACTGCAACTTCAATGTACAAACAGTAACTGGACTCTAAAACCTCAGGAATATTTCAAATCAAACAAATGTTATTTGTTTGTGTTCAGTCGCATTTTAGAGGTTATAATCATGTCATATCTGGACTCACTCCTCCATTAGAAGTTTGGTTATAGTTAGGAGTGGGTGATATGACCTAAATATAATATCTCAATACTTTTCATACTACACAATATGTAACAATAGTCTTTTTTTCTGACATCGGACTAAACAAGAACCAACAGTGGTACATAAAAACATGCTGTCTTATTGTGCTAGGATATTTATTCAGCCTTTCAATACTCAGAAATGCGTATTGATACATTATGACCCGTTTAATGATGACTATTGCTATTGTCCAGCTGTAGACCATTTCATATGCATCCATATTGCATAATTACATTCAAACTATATATTCTGTAAACAGGCTTAAGCGTGTTTTAAAGTTTATCACCCATATAATATGAACTCATTTTCTTTACTTATTTGACATGTGGTAAGTACCCATTAAGCATGTAAACATTATTCCAGTCAATTTAAAAGTCCATTCATGGGAACTACTTTTAGCTGTTTTTGTGATGTCACAGAAATGCACATCTACAAACTGCCTATTCAGACTAGTTTAGCTCCGCCCATTCACCGATGTTATAAAGAGTGTTGCAGTCTGAACTGCTTTTTGAATGAAACAATATAGGCCAGCCAATCAGAAAAAGGATTACAGATACAGTAACAAAACATTTTCTGTAGTTCTAAAGCATAAAAAGATATGGGGAATGGTTGTGTAAAATTGAATTAGGACTGTTTTCAAAACAATCTCTCACCAATGGCATAAAATAAAATACAGGAAAAATGGACCCTTAAGATATCTTGTTAATTTGACTGCTATTTAAACCATGAATAATTCCACTAAAAGTGTCATTTTAAGGTTTTAGGCCAGTAGAGACCTTAGGAAGGTTAAAACCACAACGTTTGTGCCTTTTGTTTTGCAGATGTCTTGGTTTGGCTCCAAACCCTCCCCCAAAGGCATCGTCCGGCCATCCATCTCAGGAACTCCGAGCAGTTGGAGCTGAGACAGAGCAAGACGTCTCACCGCAGGCCGAGAAGAAGAATGCCTGTAGGGAAGCAGTGTTAATGGAACGTGGAGTTGACACTGTTCTTGCAGCTCCTGGGCTCTCACGGTTCCTCTAAAGCTGGTCTTTCTCCTCTGAGGACTGTTACTCTTGAGTTCTTGAGCTTTTCGTGGTGGATGGGTTCGTCTTTCGAAAGCACCGGCTTCATGTAAAGTCATGGAAATCGAGCTAAATCATGATTTAGTTGCTACTAATTGGAAATTAAATCCTTGCTCCAAATATGGGATTTCTAAGCCCAGAATTAAGTATAAGGTGGTCAGACTCCATTGGACCACTGAAAGCAGGTCGGAGGCTTCTGAAGGAGAAGTGTGAGGAGTAAACGGGTGAATCACCTTCTGACTGTGTGTTTTCCACCACATAATCAGCTGCATCCTTCTCAGCTTGAGAAAAATACTGTAATTTTATAAAAAAGACAAGCTTTTATTTGCTGTACTCTCCCAACAGTCTGAAAATGGATTGTTTTGATGGCGTTGCAACAGTATGTACACCACTTTGTACCAGAGTGCATGTGCGAAAAGGATGGTTTTGCCTCAAGCCATCATTGGAGAACATATTTCATCGCTACAGACTCCCATTTTAAAGATGCATCTTACCTTTACCTGCCTTGTGTATGTGTAAATTACAATTAAGTACATTCCATACATCTATTTATATATGAAACTGTAAATAACGAATGAAAGGTTTATAAAATCGTCGGATGTCTAATTTGTTTTCCCCTCTCTGCTGTATTTTAAAGCATTTTTGTTCTCTCATGGGACTGGCTCTCTCTTTACCAATGCAATGAGTTTGGACTGTGGATGTGAAGCTGCGATGTTGCGTGAAATGAGCATGCATGTATGCCTTATCCCCCAAATGAAGAATCCGAAGTTGAAGTAATCTGGGCTTGTTTTAAACCTTAAAAATATGTAGAATGCAGATGTTTATATTTCATGTGACAACAGCTTGCGGGTAAAATATCTGAATTGATTCTTCACAGGAATCATTTGAACAGCTAATGTTGCTAACAGTGGATAACAGTCAACAGCCACCAATTTGCAAGGAATGCAAATGCACTTGTTCTGATTGGGAGCTACCGGTATGTCATTAGCAAGTTTGGTCTAGCTGTTCCTCCCAGAACAGGCTTAGGCAGCTCCATCAGATTTAAAGTAGAAATACATGTATTGCTTGTTTGATTTAAGATCAGGACAGTTTGTTATATCCAGCGGTTTTCAACAGTTTTTACCTTATTATTTACAGTTTAGAGCTTTTGTTGATGATCCGGAGAAGCTGAAGCTTGGCTTCACAAAGCAGTCCTGAGGGCTGATCTCAGATCTGTGCTGGTATTCATGAAGCTTCTCAGAGTAGTGCTGCTCAGAAAAGTCGTACTGAGTAAGACGAATCTGACCCTAGATCAGTACAACACAGGCCCGGATGCCTGTGTTTGTATGGTGGTCTTGGTCAGCACTTTTTCTGTTGAGGTGGTTTGTGAAAATGCAGCTTACTTTCACTGTGGACCATCAGTGTTTCCCTTGAAAGGGTCTAAAGAATTTGCTCGGGCTGACAAAAGCATTTTGGCACTGATACGAGATTGTTTTTGTCTGGTCTGTGATACTGTAGCAATCGGAGCGTAACCCTGCAGTGTCCACTGCTTCAAGAAACCACTACATGTTTGATTTGTCTCCATGGTTTGTCAAGAATATCAAGACTTGAATAAATTATCTTTGATTTTGCTGGAGGTTCTGTGTGCATATTTATGACTGTTTGGCTGCAACAGATGTTACAGTAATAGTGAAGTTTCCAGAGTGGAAATACAGTCAGGACCTGAAGACACTGGCGCATGAAGATGTTTTGGGTGACAGATAACTGTTTACTGTACACACTCTGCCTTAAACACTCCTTCCTGCGTACAGAAGCTTTCAGTCCTGCCTGCTTGAAAGTTTTTCTCAAGATCTTGGGAGTTCTTGGTTCTCAAGAACCCGAAATTTAGTAAAGCTGAGGAAATAAACAGTACTGTGGAAACCTCTTGAGCCATCCTTCGTTTCATAACATTTTCTTTCCAAAATGCTAGACTTTGTATTGTTTGCACCAACGAAGTCATTCAAAGCTAAATATAAATGGGTTGTTCAAGACTTCTGTGAGGTACTGCATATGGAAGTCCATTCCTTTTGTATTCTTTTCCCTCTTACCCCACTTATGGCAGGAGTTTAATGACTTAGTATAAAAAAAATAGTCACTGCTTTTCTCTAAAATGCTTACTATGTAAAAAATACCTCAATTTCGGCTTGAGATCTGGGAATTCAATAATCAGAATGGAGAAAATGTCATTGTTTAATGACTGAAGTCACAAGTCATTAGAAAGTGTCACTATTTGGAAATCATTTGGACAGGCCAGCGTTTTGCGAGGTATTGTTTCCTGATGCGGAATGAAATTTTCTTCTTTCCTGTGGGCGTTCCACATTTGCATGTGACTGTTAAGTTTCCAAAAGAAACATCTGAACAAGAAAAAATTGCTGTTCAAAAGCTCCTTCAAGATTTTTTGTAATGTTGGAACTTCTTCAGGCCTGCTGGAAAAGCATCCCAGGCCCTCCACTATAGTTTAAATGAGCTGCTGCATGTGTATCATGTCATAGTCTGAATTAAAGTCCTCCAAGGTTAAGGATTAGTGCCTAAGAAAACGGCTGGTGCTGTGAACAGTAGGTGTTGGAGTCTATATGAATATTCAACATTAACACTTTTAGCTGTGTGCAACGCAAAAAGAGGTGAGACTCTTCATTTACACCTTCTATAAAAATCAGAGGAGGCCTTAAATCAGGAACATCTGCAGAGTAAACAATAACGGGGATGGGGTGTTAAAATAAAGTCAGAACTCGTGAAATATTCCAAACGGAGAGACGGAAAACAGCTTTATGATCTTTATTGCACCAGGCACTTCACAATAACCCCCTTTAACCCCTAACCCCGAACCCCACACCATGAGAGGAACCGCAACTCCACTGCAACCCTATAAATTAAACATCATCTCTTTCTGTACAAAAAAGAAAATCCGCTTCGGAACTAAAAAAGAAATATTTATCCTGGGGTGTGCCTACAATCTCTCTCTCTCACACACACACACACACACACACTCATTTGAAGCCTTCACAGTTTGGACACTAAAGCAGAACAGTCCGATGCTCCTCTCGGTTTCTTCTCCTGTTCACAGATAAACCAACATCTAAAACCAAATTCTTCGCACCCTTTTAATCGCTCTGGAGGTAAATAAATGAATCGATAATTTACATTAAATACAAACATCTCCCCCAGATATTCTGGAGCAAAATAAACCACGGTGCTCTCCTGGTGACTTGTTTCGAAGTGGTCTGGTGAGTTAATGAGAGCTGTTGTCCATGTTTAGGAGGAAAATGATTGATCCCGTGGCTCATTTTCTTCTTCTTTAGCTTTTTTTTGTTTTTCAAACAGACTTTCTTGCCGTTAGCACTCGTACAATGGAGCCCAAACCCCCAACAGCAAACGCCTGAGACAGAAATAGAGGGAGAGTCAGAGAGAATTATTTATAAACTCAAGGCAAGTCTGGGAAAAAGCAGTTATGCACAGAAGGAATTGGGGGGACTGGAGGGGGCTACAGATCTGGGATGGTAAACAACAGCTTTAGGTGCATGAACTATTCCTCTTAATGGAATTGTTCATTTCTGACAGTAAAACAGGTATTTACTGAATTAGGCCTAGATAACACAAAAATGATTTGGCAATATGATTAAGGTATTTTTAATCAAATAAGCAGCAAAGGAACAACTGCACTAGATGGCAACAAGCCTTTACTTGCTGGTCTACACTGTATGATTTTGGTCTGTTCCGTGACAAAATATGACGATCATGAAACAATTGTATAGGCTCCTAAACAATGGCCCTACATTGTACTGTGAGAGAAACTGGTTTAAATATAGCCGTCGATTATTTTCTGACGATGTCAAAATCTAAAAATAACCATCTAATGACCAGCCAATCAAAATAATCAATGCAGCAATCCAAACAGCTTGAAGGCAAAACTAAGGAATTCCTGTACATGGAACACTGGCATCGTCTTCTATATTAACTTAACTGTGGCATCATCATCACACACCTACACACCTTCACACACACCATCATACACCTATACACCTTCATACACACCATCATACATCTACACACCTTCACACACACCATCATACATCTACACACCTTCACACACACC
>JBBPCW010284807.1:0-10746 GCA_037974425.1 Phenacogrammus interruptus
GTGTGTGTGTGTGTGTGTGTGTGTGTGTGTGTGTGTGTGTGTGTGTGTGTGTGTGTGTGTGTGTGTGCCTTTGTGTGAAGTGTTATGATAACAATGCACTCAGGTGGTGAAAAGTACATAAGTGTGCTCTTTACTTTCTGCTTAGGTTTGTGTGCCTTACCTTAGAGAAAATACATGATTTTTAAGTTCACATGAGTATAAAGTTTACGATATGTCCTTGGATGAAGGCCCAGTGAGTAAATGATGTCCTTGGTGTTCTTTTCACACTGAAAACAATCCTACCTGAAAACTACAAATTGAATGCCCACAGTCTTCCAAAATATAATAATAATATAAAACCTTTTATTTGTAACTGTAATGCACTTTACAGTAAAGCAAATCTCAAAATGCTGCAAGACAAAAAGCATAATTATAAAAGACAAACATCTACATAAAACATCTTTAAAATAGTAGCAACCTGCCAGTTGAATTCCTCTAAAAATAAATGTTAAACAAAAATCTCTCTCTGCGGTAGATTATAGTTAAATACTGGACAAAGTCATTGCCTGAATTGTAAGACTGAAATGCTATGTTTGTCCAGCAGGAGGCGCAAGACTCACTACTGGAATGAGCCGTAAAGTCAAGTCTTCTAAAAGAGAAAATTGTCTTTTAAATATTACACTTTTAGTTTTAAGTGAAATTCACATCCTTTCTGCTGCTGTTTTGTTTCCATTTCTTTAAGTGCATATGTTTAATGTGACTGTGGTTCCAGATGTTCTGCAAAATGAGATGAAGTGTCATCCTTGTAGGTATGGGTGGACTCCATCACTGAAATCACCACTGAACAACTCAGTGCTGAAGACCATGACTCTCCACCAGAGAGTCTGGAGTTTACTGTTACCCCCCCAAGCAACGGACACCTGGCCCTGAAAAGCGCCCCCTCCAGACCCGTCCTGAACTTCACCCAGGCTCACATCCTACATGGGCGGCTGGTGTTCGTCCACAGTGGTGAGAACTGATCATAAAGCACTTTTCAATGTCAGTTTGGTCAAAAATTTACCCAATTTTCTAAACTAAAAGTAATGAATCAGCAAAAACATGTTGGGTGTAAAGTCAAGTGAAATTTGTTCATACAGTGTGTTTTTCACATCAGTATTACTTAGTATACTAAATGAAATTAAACAAGAATAAATACAAAAAACATTATGCAGTTCCTTGTGGAAGCCCAGTGTAGTAGGTTCTATCAGAAATATAGTTTGACTCAATCAGACTTTCATTAAATTAAATCAGGAGCTTCTGATGGAATTTCACAAATAGAAACAACATCTAGAGGAACCCAGAAGAAGTCTGGAACCAAACCTGAGTTGTCCTTACCAGTTTGACAACAACTTTTTTGATAGTTTTTTATTGCTTTCTTGTTTTTGTATTTATTCTTATGTTAACTTTGTAAGCAGAAAGAATTTTTCACATGCTGAGAAATTCAGTGCTTGTGTGTGTATGTATATATAAACAAACATATAATACTCATTTTATGGACATATTAAATATTAATTATACACATTTGAAAATATATAAAATATTGCAACACATGCCACTTTTAACAAAGAGGAGTGAAAGCATGAACGTGTTGGGATCATGGCATCCCAGTTAAGTTTCATTCTCTGTGTTTTGTGGATCTGAACCTTTTATCTAACAGGAAAAATACTGAAGATGTTACTGAACAAGTAGACTTTAGTAAATAAATAGACTTGAAAACTGAGACATATCTGAGTCCTAAATTGAAAGATTATTCCTAAGCTGGGAGTTTGTATGAAAAGGCTCTTCCCCCTGCTTTAGCTTTCTTAATTCTTGAAACTAGAAAACAACAGCACCTTGAGATCTAAGTAGTAGTCAGACATAATCAGACGTTTGCTTCATTAAAAGATATTAGAGTTTCACTTCTTTAGTTTTGCACTAGAGCTATGAGATTAATATGGCTAAGAAATAATAGACTTAAAACCACAAGTTAACATTGTGCAAAGGATAAAAAGTAGCAGCCTCGTGGAAACCTGATTTTTGTCCCAACATTTTCTAATTTTTATAGATAGCAGTGTTATACAGTGTCTGAAATCACACAGGCTATTAGAGATCACTGAATGTCAGTCTTACGTAATTTTCAGATTTAAGACTCATTTCTTGTTGCTATGGCGACATATGTCCGTAATTCCAAGTCGCCTCAACTAGAACATAAATCCCTCTTCCTCCTCCAGCTAAACTGAAAGTGTCGTTACTTTTGACAAAAAAATGAAGGAATTATCTTTGGGTCCAAACTTCAGGTGTGTGTTTTATTTATTTACAACAGGAGCCCTGTCTGGTGGATTCCACTTCCAGGTCAATGACGGAGTAAACTTTGCCCCACGGCAAATTTTCAGCATCACTGCCCAAACTCTAGTCCTCACCATAGAGAGGAACCGACCGCTAAGAGTGTTTCCAGGTAGTTTCATTGTATCCTCTTTTCTAGTAGCAATAGCTGCAATGTTCACATGCATCATCCAGTGTGTTCGGTTTCGTCCTCCACATTGAATCCATTCACCAAGTGCAGCCAGTTACACAGCGCCCCGGGAGCAGTGTGTGGGGACGGTAGCTTGCTTGAGGGAACCTCACTGGTGCCACTAGCAGTCTTTTAGCACATCCAATAGTTTTGGAAGAGAACCAAGTCTGATATATAACACATTTAATCAGAAATACACAAAGAAATCTTTTTTTTCTCACTAACAAAGTTGTATAAATCATAATATAGCAACACCATTTCTTGTAAAACCCACTACTAACAATGTATATGATGGGAAAATGTGGCATTTAATGCATTTTAGAATTAAATCCCTCATGATTTCTCAGCATTGCCATAACCAGAACAAGCATAATCAGGGGCTGACATCATTTTTTGCTGTAGTACTCTAATAAGTACCTATATTAATACATTTGCATACACTTTATTAAGGATGCTGACTTTTAACCTAAATTAAATTACAGGTCTAGTCACCCATGGGATTATTTTACACCAAAAAAATTAAATCAACATTCTAATATGTTTGGTCTGCTCCACTCTGACTGAATTTTGATTGGTGCAGAAGCGAGGCTCCACGGACGGGCAGGAACCATATTTTAAAACGTCATTATAATTTTTCTTTCTAAGGTTTTCTTTTCCTGGGTGGTGGTTCCTAGAGATCCAGTATGAAGTTAAATTAGGTACGCATTTGTGCAGTGAAGACTGAAAACTGGTGCGCATTTGTCGTGCCACATAAGCCAATTCCTGCTTGCGTACCGCTTATGTCAATCCCTGAGCATAACCAACTAATGTCTGCATTAACTTCTGTTTTATTGTAAAATGTGCTGTTGTTAGAATATGAGGAATTTGCTGTCACTTCCTTCCAGGTTCTTCAGTTCTGATTTCCCCCGATGACTTGTTGATTGTCACGAACGACTATGAAGACATTTATGGGAATCGCACCATCGTCTATTCTGTCACCTCGCCACCGAAACTGGGCAGGCTGGTCAGGATGCAAGAAGACAATTCCTCAGAGACAAAGCAAATATCCGCATTCACTCAGAACATGGTGGGTTTTAAACTAGATGTTTGGTTTGGAAGTATAATATCAAAGTACATGAGATGATCTTTGCATTGTATTTTCTATTTGTGAAAACTGGCCGGAAAAAACCCAGTTGCCATTTATAGAATGCACTAAAGAAGGGTTTCGTTAATGGTTCTTTATAGAACTGTGAACACTTTAATGCCTTAAAGTTTCTTTGCCTAATCTGATAGACAAATCTGTTGGATATGGTTTTATATATTTTTTAATGAATTTTGCGATGCTTCATGGAGAACAGACATTCCCTTTAATAAGGATATCTTTGTTTAATCACCAATATTTGCAAACAACCAGCACCACCCCAATCTAACATAAAACATCTGTCATATTCCATAGTAATCCTGTCTTCCAGATCATCTTAATTGTGAATTGTGAAACATGGACAGTCAGATTTTGTTCAAAATATTGTTAGAATAAGGATCATTCATAGAGATATAAAAATGAACATTATTGGGTAAGTTATACAAAGATAATTAGGATAATCCATAGGATAATCATAATCAGTGTCTGGTTTAAACTGAACATTTTATTTACTTCTTTAAATTATAATCTAGCTGTTTGTTTTCATCCTCAGGTGAAAGCTGGCATAATCCTGTATGAACACACCGAACCAGTGGGATGGGCAGCGACAGACTCCTTTGTCTTCACTGCATTTTCTCCCCCAACATCCCTTCCACCCCAAAACTTCACCATCCGCATCTCCTATGAAAACACAGGCACGGACCACAGGACTGTACTTCTCGCCAACAGTGGTAATACACCCTTACTTTCAAAGAGACTAAAAGAGAGAGTCTGACCATTAATGTTGTTTATTTAGAGATGCACCAATATGGTATGAGATATGTCATGTACATACCAATGCTGTACACAGGCAAAGAGAAAATGTAGAAATTAGGATACAAATGAATGCAGTAAAATGAATAAAATGCAGGTATTTCAGCACAGTAGCCTGGCAATGCCTAAACATCATGATGGGATGTTTCAAAAATGTTTGATATTGTTTTCAAATATCTGTCAAATCTGAACATTTGATATTTTTAAGCAATATATCCTGATCCTGTTATCCTGTTATTGCATTTTTTGGCAGGAAAGGCATTTTACATCGAAATGTGTAAATCAGTTCTCATCAAAATATTTATGAAAATGATTGTCTCATTATCTTTATGTGAATGTCTATTGTGTCAGGTGCGGTTGTGGCTGAAGGCAGTCGAGTTACAATAGATAAGTCAAAGCTGGATGCCTCAAACCTGTTGGGAAAGCTGCCTGAAGAAGAAAGGCACTCCTATGAGATCTGGTATGGGGTGACCAAGCTACCACGCTATGGTACCATCGTAGTGGGTGAGCGAAACCTGACCCGAGAGAAACCCAACTTCTCACAGTTCATCCTTAATAAATACGGAATCACATATGTGCACGATGACTCAGAGACCACTTCTGACAGCTTCAGTTTTGATGTTTGGCTAAATTACAAAGGAAAACCAGCTCAGCGACCACAAAACAAGGACCTTTGGGTCTCAGAATTATTCCATATCACAGTGACGCCTGTGAATGACCAGCCTCCCTTTTTTAAAACCCTAGCTCCTGGTTTGAGGGTGGTTAAAGGGGACACTGTAGCCTTAGGCCCTGAAAACCTTCAAGTGGAGGACATGGACACTCTACCTGAGGACATCCACTATACTGTAATCAGTAAGCCCAACAATGGGTTTCTGGCCTTAGAGGAAAGATTAAACAAGTCTACAACCACCTTCACCCAGGCTGATGTGAATGAAGGAAGAGTGTACTTTGTTCAAGACGGGCATCCCACATCGGGGATTTTCTACTTCAGTGTAACCGATGGCTTCCACCATCCACTCTACAAGCTCTTCAATCTAGAAGTTGACAATGTCACTATCAGTGTGGTAAACAACACTGGGCTGTCTCTTGTGCAAGGGCAGACCACAGTGACCCTGACCCATCAACACATGGCTGCAGTAACCAACAAGAAAAACACAATAATAAAATATCATGTCACATCACCACCAAATTATGGGAGACTCATGACGATGGAAGAGGTAGCCATATGCTTTGATCAGCAGGACCTTGAGCTGGGGAAGGTATCCTACCACATGACGGATTTGTCCTCCTCCCATGACAGCTTTGAGTTGGCTCTTCTCACCGCTGACAGCAACCTGACCAATCAAGTGGTCAACGTCACAGTCCAGCCACTGATCCACCTGGGACACCACGTCCGAATCGCTGATGGCGTCCCTGTGAAGCTAAGGAAGGATGTTCTCGATGCCACAGAACTGGCTTCCATCAGTTACAGTGACCCGGTCTTTGAAATCATCATCCCTCCGAAACATGGCAAGATCGTGAAGGCGGCGTATGGCTTTGGTGGTTCCTCCCAAGCCGTGGAATCGTTCTCCTTTATGGACATAGAACAGGGGAGAGTTGCCATTGAGGAACACATCAACTACACTGCTATATATGACAACGCGACAGCAGTCAGGCAGAACATAACAGCTAATGTACTTAACGACTCATTTGTGTTCCTTTTAAAGGCAGCAAATGTCCCGCCTGCCAGAGGAGAGCTTACTTACATTGTCCTGCCGTATGACCCAAAAACAGGAAAACACGTCATTGCAGAAACTCCAGTGCAACCAACCAGACATCCTTCAATCAACAAAACCACCGACGTTGTGTCCCTCTTGAACCAGCCACCATACACACATCCAACAACAAGACCGCACAGGACCCCTCCAAAGACTCGCTCGAGGCACCGCTGGGGGAACCACACGCGAGGAAGATCCACTATTTCCACTGCACCCAAGTCCACGCTGGGCAAACACGATGATCCCCCCAGAAACACCCCGGTCAGGGTGGAGTCTCTACCAAGGCCTGCATCTGACCCCCTGCTGATTATCCTACCCTTCCTTGCCTGCCTCCTTCTTATTGTCATCCTGGTTGTCCTCATCCTGGTCTTCAGGCACAGAAGAGAGAAGCGTGCCCAACCTGCAATGATCCCAGATCTACCAGAGAGCTCTGGGGAGGACCTTATGCCACGTAGCCCTTATCTGGGACAACCTGAAAGGAGCATAACCGTCCCCTCTGTTGTAGTGACCCCACTAACTCCAAGGTGTCCTGTAGGCCCTGTTCTGGAGGCAGTGCATAATGCTGCCTTGGTACCAGCAATAGGGCCTCCCGATTCTCCACTGCTTCTCTGTACCTGGACACACTTGGACCATGATGGTATTCATCGAGGCCCCCCTGCTACACCAACCCTGAGACAGAATCAATACTGGGTTTGAACCAGCCTTTCTAACTACTGATTCAACTGTGACTGGTTTGGCAGATACAGCATATAAAACTTGACAGGCTGTACTCTTGTGAAAATGGGAAGACATAACTAACATTTTCTATGCCCTGCTAGGATGTCAAAGTGTTGCCCAACCCAGAAGATTGCTGGCATTTACTTGGAATTGTTTCAATGCAGATATATATTGCCAAATAGTTTTACTGTTACACCCCAAAAGTATTTGAGCCAAGTTAAGGCCTGTTAAAGTATTGTGCAGCTGTTTTATTGTAAAAAAATAAGTGATTGTAATCTCTCATGATCTCTCGGCATGCATCATGTCAGTGTTTCAGATTAATTCTGCATAGAAGTGTTGTTTCACAATGGCCACCAAGTAGAGGAGCTAAGTGCAGGCACTCAGCACTACTCCCATAATTTGCTACTGAGCTCAAGATTGTTATAGGTCATAATTAATTTGCTTTACCCTGTTGCCTTAAAATTGCGAAATGTAGCTAGACATAGCCAACACATGCACTGATCTTTAGTTGAAAACACTGTGCAAATGTGACAGATGGGATTAATTCTATGTTTCTAAATTAACTTAAATCAGTAACATGTGCTTGGTTCAGTCAAAGGAGTTGCGCTGTGCCCTCAACTTAACTAATTTTGTTTTATGGGTTATTTTCTTCCATTAACTCCGAGCAAAAGCAACAAAAGAGTCAGTTAAAAGTTAGTTAATAAGTAAAAGGTTATTTTTATCTATTACCAGTCAAAGGGTTTTGTACACACTGACATTTTCTACATTTGCATGTACTCACTCAATACATACTAAAAATATACTTAGTAATCTTTGACAACACATTTTTACAGTATGT
Organism: Phenacogrammus interruptus; assembly: GCA_037974425.1. Classification (NCBI taxonomy): domain Eukaryota; kingdom Metazoa; phylum Chordata; class Actinopteri; order Characiformes; family Alestidae; genus Phenacogrammus; species Phenacogrammus interruptus. Next base: position 7,755 of record JBBPCW010284807.1, read on the forward strand.
TCACCCTTTGAGTACCTTATTAGTCAGAAAATGTATTCATTTTTAAATATTAAAACCCACAAAATATAATTATAACATGGATCACCAGACAGCAAGCTTTTTAATGAGCTATTAAGTGTCAGCCAATGGGATGAAACAGTTAACGAGTGCATTTAAAGTTAAAGGACAGTCAGAATTTGAGTCTCTATTACCACACAACCAGTTAACAGGATGCCAGACATGCACTCTTACAGATTCTTTTATCTTATGAAGGAAACTTGTTTTATTTGACATATGATCATTTGTAACTGTTCACTCAACACATTTCCAGTGATTAACAAGAACAAAATCTGCAGTTTATGAAATAAATTGAAATGGTAAAAACCTGTGGTATGTAAAACATTCGAACTGGTAGTGTGTATAATTTAAATTAAAATGTTTAAAAAGTGAAACCAAAAAATGTTATGACAGCACTGATATGTGTGAAAAGAATGGAAGTGTGTGTGCAGTCTTCGCTTAACAGCAGTGTGTGCAGCAAGACCACAGGTGCAGGATAGATGTGGGAACTGAAACTGTTGTCACTTTTTTAGCAATAAAATGATGTCCTTATTGTGTTTTGGTTAGTAGATCAGTATATCAGACCGAGACAACCACAGCACCTGTACAGATTAATGTTTACCTGCTTTAACACACCTGTCTCAGCTTAAAGCTTAAGGCTTGTTTGCTATATGCTGGTTTTAATTACATTTATAATATTTATTTTTTTTATTATTTATGCCGGTTTTAATTACATGTGTACATTGTAAGCTTTCCTTTTCAATGTTTTCCCAATGTATGTGCTAGTACAGGAAAAATGCTAAAATAAAGTCTTCTCCTCCTGCTGTTATTGATCCTGCCCAGAGAATGGGTTGGGATGATAATTTTTACAAAAAAATGAATTTTATTCTTTTAATAGCAGTTTTAACTTCATAGGTAACATAGGAACACATGGCCCTCATTTGTTTGTGTGTGTTTCCCGTTTTCATGGTCTAATGTTTGCATCAGTGATCAGTGCTGCCCCTACCCAAATATTTGGCCCATTTCTGTATTGTGTCTCTGCAAATATGAAGTCCTCTTCACCATGACTTAAGAAAGTGTGTGCACGTGTGTGAGCATGCATGTACATGGGTGTGTGTGTGATGCACTCACTCATGCATGTGTGAATTCATGTAGTCTTGTCAGCTTCAGTAGCACAGCTTTTGTCAGAAACATGTAAATACGTTCCAGTTTCAAATAGACTTTTTGTTTTAATGTACTGTAACGTTCATATTCACACTGACAACAAGAAAGGAGTTACAAAGAGTGCTCACTTTACTTTTGAGATACAGTGAAAAGGAAAGAGTAGGAAATACAAATCTGACTGTTGTTCCATTTTGTAGCATATTTATGAAAGAGATTCTCACAAATAAAAGAGCTCCTGAAATTTAGCAATTCAATTCAGGGGGCCCACAGAAAAATCTATATTGTTAAAATACTGATATAATAGCTCTTGTGTATTTCACTAGTTACTCTGTATCTTTGTTTATATGGTGCAATCCCCTGAATCCCCAAGCTTATCTCATCAGAGGGTTTCTTATTTGTTAATTATATGACAAACAATTTTAAAACAGTTCTTACAAGAGTAAGCAAATGAAGTCTGGACCTGCCAGTATCTCCTGGGAATTTAAAGGATAATTCCATCAATGTTAAAAAGAGTCATAACTGAGATGTAAAGACAAAGCCAAAATGGGCTGAAAATTGTGTATTGTAGACAGAATCACCAACCAAATGTCACAATGTCTATAGTGCAAATCCAGCTATTTTATTTACTATCTAAACCCACTAGTGAACCTACAGGAGTATTTTAATGCAATGCTGATGATGGTAAATTAGTGGCAAAACTGTTTTATTTGGAGACTATTTTGCATTACATTTCATGTACCCCTCCACTATGAACAAATAAAAAACCTATAACCATTTAATGTAACTTTCTGAGATGTAGCTTTTAGGCTCAATAATGGGCCCATATTATGGTAAACCAAATTGTTTTTGTTTTTTGATATTGGAGTTGCACAATAAATCGCCTCGTAATCATTATTGTGATATCGCAGAAGGCTACAATATGCAAATCAGCCTCTAACCAATCACAGTGCTTCTTACAGGGTGACCAATCGCAACTCCAGGTTAGTGTTGTGATGAGGTCTTCTTGTAATCAAACAAAAGTCTATTTTCTTAAACAGTTATAATTTCTATTTAAGTTTAACTATTAAAGATACTGATTCCCCAAAGTGATTTTAGGGAGCCCATGTTTCTGTATTTTGCCTCTATTTCATCTTTCCCAGACATGTTTTTATGTTTTTTGACCATTTTCCAACCTTTGTTTATTTCTAAGAATTAAACAGGCACTCTTTGTTTCAAGCTAGAGTAACAAAAAACAGCCTGTTGAATTTAAAGCGACATGAGAGGTTGGAAAATGGTCTTTAAGCAATGAATTATGACTGTTTTTTGGTACATAAAGCCACACAACTGTCATAAAGTGGATCTCAAAGGGAAAAAAATCAACACCGGGGTCATGTAGGATTTGGGCCCGTTAAACTCTTCAGAATTCCATTCACCACCACTGTGAACCCCTTTGACTCTCGAACGGAGCATTTCCACTTTGTTAAAAAGGTTAAAGAAGATTCCGTTGTTATGTCTATTAAATACCACCCGTTGTTCTTTACTGCTAAATGAAATTTTGGCCTCGGCCTGCTGTTCATGAAGGTGCTGGGTTTACTTGTTTAAGATGAAATTGCAAGCGTTTAACAGACGCATCTCTGAAGTATTTGATGACCAATGGATTTGGTATTTTTGGCAAGTACGTGAGAGGTGCGGTGCTAAATTCTTCAGTGGTTGAGTGTGTGTGTGTGTGTGTGTGTGTGTGTGTGTGTGTGTGTGTGTGTGTGTGTGTGTGGAAAGAAAAGCGAACATTCGCTCTTACACACAATCCCGCTAT
>JBBPCW010284825.1:6599-21810 GCA_037974425.1 Phenacogrammus interruptus
GCTGCATTCATGCTCCTTCATTCATGTCTGAAAACAAAAAAAGTAATCTACAGTAAGATAATTCAACTTTCTGCTTTTAAATAAAAATGTTTGAGAGGGAATATGCTTGAGAATATTAACCTCACATAGTCTCATTATGAGAAATCGGAAATGTACTATCTACATGCTTACAGTTATGGACTGAATATTATTTTCGCAGTTTAATCGGTTAAACAGCTTTATAGAACAGTGATTAGTGGTTTTGGAGAAGAAATTTAATTATTTACCATGATAACAGTTATTATTTTACATAATAACTGAGATGCACAAGAATGTGTTCTTAGTTAAATAATGAACATCTGAAATTCATTTGTTAATATCTTTAAATTGTATTGCTTAATAAAGACTTTCAGTGGGTGGTTCCTTGTAGAACCATGTTTGTAATTTAAAAGGTGTTTATTCATTTTTTCCTAGAACCCTGTGTCCAAGCTAAAATCTATTTAATAATCTATATTTTATGAGTTTTAGATGATATTCACCAATCACCAATCATGCAGGTAAGAAATCTGGATCTCCAAAAGGAGAAAACAACATCACAACTTTGAATGTTTCTGCTCTCTCTATTTTGGACTGGATATGCGGAGCCAGTGTGGCATCTTTGTCTAAACACTCCAACAAAACACTGGAAAATTGAAAGCAGGGTTCAGCACCCTTTTGTCTAGACGTTCAGATTATCACAGTGGACCATTAACTTTTCCACATTAGCTCACTTTATGCCAAGCAAACATTTCAATAACACTTTATTTTTTCTTCACAGTCCACTGTAAATACTTTCAAATCAACTTTCCTTAGCTCTCTCTCTAATCCCAGTATCTTTACCTAAAACCTAAACCTAATTCTATCATTAAGTCTAAAAATCGACTGGAGTGTTGGTATATATCTGTCAGTGGTACACCTGGGTTAAAAGTGATCCACCACGCAAAGCACCCAGTCAAGAAGGATTCAGCAACTCAGAAACTGAATAATGATCACGTTCTAGAGAATAATGAACCCAAACTGTTCACTATACAGTGTAGAAGGCTGGAGCTGCAAGGGAAGGCTTTCTAATCAGATGGCCAATGTGTGAGTTAATCTTGTACTCTTGTAAGTAAGTCAGGTGGCTTTGAAACATGCATTGTTAAAATATGCATTGTTTTTCATAATCTAATTTACAGATGACATTGTTGTAAGTAAGAGGATAAAAATGCTTTGAGACATGATCTCAATGGTTTGATCTAAATGTGGCAATTCAACTGCATCAAAGTTAGCATCAATCATATTTGCCTATAATAAACATCAGCTGGTGGCCTAGTGGTTAGTGAACATCCCCTGTGATCAGAAAGTGGTGGGTTTGAATCCAAGGACTGCTAGTGGAACCATTGAGGTACCCTTGAGGAAGGTACTGTCCCCACACACTGCTCCCTGGGCACTGTGTTCCTGGCTCCCTACTACTTCACTTGGTGAATGGGTTAAATACAGAGGTAGAATTTTGTGCTGTTCACACTGTGTGCTGTGGTCTATGACAAATAGCCTCTTCAGTACAATATGCGCTCATATTTTTGCCAAAACAAGTGTAAAAATGCAACCAAAATGTTGGAGATGTTGTCCAGGTGGGAACTTATTTAGAACTGCTCTGCCCTTTGTGTGCCTTTTGCCATTTGCCATTTGCTCAGAGGTATCGCTGGGTCAACTTTCAGGGCTGGTGTGTTGCTTCAAGGTGTGAACCACAGTGTCATGTTGACACTCAGGCTTTGTCCAGGTTGCTGAAGCACTATCACATAGCAACAGGTTACAGATACACTGGTATCTGATAGTGTTACTATAATGATACAAGTTCAGTTGAACCTGACTAACAATATAGGATTATTACAGAGCTGTAATAATGATGGTGTTACAGTGTCAAACACCCTGCATCCATATTGAACTCCATGAACTCTAAGGGTTTATGCAAATAATTATATAACTCACCTTTTAGTTTCATAGTTACTGAGCATTTTTAAATGCAGTTTGAAAGCAGGGTGGGTCAGTGACGTCTTCATTTTCAGGTTAGGAGAAAGTACAGTTCTAATCTCTTTCTAAGGAATGTTTCAGAAGGAGAAACTTATCTGTTTTTGTTAATATAGATATAGAGGCTATGTATTAGGCAGGGGATAAACTGATCTTCAAAAGTATCTTGATAACATGCCACCATTGCTGACACAGGTGCCCTGTGGTCACATACCATTTGTGTAATCACCAAATTAAAAAGTTACCAATAGAATATGACACTAGAGCAGCCAAACATGAGCCTAAGATCACAGATCACCATGGCCAATGAAGTTCGATCTAATACCTTTTAGAAAAGTCGGTGTGGTATTTGTGTGTGTGTGTGTGTGTGTGTGTGTGTGTGTGTACCTAGATGAACTCGCTGCATGTAGGCAAGTAGTGCAGGCTTGTTGGCCTCCCACAGACCTGGAAGATCCTGCTCTGGAGGGAACTTACAGCAGGACAGTTCTAGAGTGATCTCCAAACACTGACCCCACACATAATTATAATCCTGCATACCCCCTGAGAGAGAGAGAGAGAGAGAGAGAGAGAGAGAGAGAGAGAGAGAGAGAGAGAGAGAGAGAGAGAAAGAGAGCACACTAAAATTAAAGGTACTGTACTGTAAAAAATCCTTTATTCTTAGAAGACATTTATACATTGATATATTATGTAAACATACTGCTGAATGAAGCACAATACAAACAGCCAATCAAAATATGGTACATTTAAACAGTCACAAAACCTTCATCAGTTCTTTGCAAAACAACTCCTCAAAGGATTTTTGGGAAATGAACCCACAGAAATGTCATAAGCGGGCCACAGGGTGGGTCTCAGGTTGGCCTTCAGGCCCTTTAATATGTTTAGAATCTTCTTGTACCTTCAAGAGAATACCAGCTGTATCCATTGGTGATGCCATCCGTGAAGCCTTTGGAATCGTAGCAACTTTCTCCCTTATACATGCTGCTGTGGCTGAATGAGTAAGTCTTAGCCAGGTGGATGAAGACATCATTATCCGGGCTGATGCTGGAGCCCCCCTGCAGCTCACTGCCTGGATGACAGTCAGTATAAGTGTGTCACAAAAACATTATAACTAATGCTGGGCAAAAATTAACATTTTAATTGTGATTAATCGGATGGATTTCTGTGATTAATCGCGTTTAATCAAATTGTAATATGCAAAGTTAAATTATTAATATAAAAGTCGTGTATTGCGAACCATTATTTTTAAAGAAATTCTATATTAACAAAAGGGCAAAAACATTTGGTTTGCAATCACTTTAACCCCCTGAGTCCTGGCAATTCATTTTTGTCCTCTGTACGGGACTTGATTATGGTCATTTTATTTTAAATGGCATTTGACCAACCAAATTCATTCCTACTGTACTGTTTAGGAGACATCCTGGACTTTCTAATGATGTTACTAGAAAGGGGGTAGGGCTTACTGAGCACATGTACTGCCTTTTCAAAATGGCCGACATTGCACCAGCCAGATTTTACGGCGCTAGGACACCTAAGTTTGAATTATTTCATAGAAAATATGTCTGTGCTGTCAAAATCAAATTGTTTCTTTATTTTGGTTGTCTTAACTTAATTTCAAACATTGATTTCAAACATGTGTGGCAAATTTAACCCTTTGAAAACACAACTTGTTTACAATAACTCTCAAATTGACCATTGTTCACTAAACAGAAACGCAGGCAGGAGTCCTGTGCAGCAGTTTTTGCCCGAGAAACCAATCCCACCAACCCCCCCCCCGCCTTAAAGCCTTTGTGCTTGCCAGTCCAAGTGGTCTGGTGCTGGCCTGAGGTTTATAAGGGCAAGAACACATTCACTGACCATCACCTGGAGGAATGCTGTCATTTGGATGGCACAGACTCTTCCACGAGGAACACACCTATACTTTGACAGATTTTTCACCTCTGTCAAACTGCTAGATGCGCTGAAAGTTAGTGGTCTCCAGGGAACAGGAACCATCATCAAAAACAGTATCCCAAAATCGGGCAAATCAAAGATGTCAAATGATAACACATTTAAAATGGTGGAAGCAGCACATGCATTACGGGTAGTGGTGGCCTAGGTAGGATGCTCTGGACCAAGAGGTCATGGGTTGGAATTCTACCTTCAGCACACTACAACTGGGTTCCTGAGCAAGACCCAAAACCCCACGTTGCTCCAGGGAGAGTGCCCCCTGTAGTTAGGGAATGGAGGTCTGATAAATGCCATAAATGTAAATGTAATGGCAAAACTCATATGAAACGCACCAAATGCTTCTGTGCATTGCCAAAGGAAAAAAAACTGGCATACCATTCCTAATTCAGAACCCCTGATGTTTTTAAACAATTATTAAAAGGTTTAAAAAAATCGTTTTCCAAGTTGCCTCACTTTTACCTTGCTATACTTTCTGGAGGCATGAAATTTACATGATCTGCATTAGTAATCAAAAGTTTTTTTTTTAAAAAAAAGCTTTTTAACAGCAGTGTTCCATAAACACAGTTACACAGTGACAGTTAAAATGTTCATTGTAAATCTCAGCTTAAACATTATTGTAATCAAATATAAAACCAAAGCTATTTGCCACTCCAGGGCATTCACATTTTATCCAGTTTGTTATAGAAAAACAAGTTACCCTCAGAGTCCAAAGCATTAGAGCATTATAGCAACTATGAAGGGGCACCAATTCCATATGAAAATCTATGTATGAAGTGTCATTAAAGTCTCTTTCAGTAAGGCATCCCATTACTTTTGTCCATATAAAATGGAAAGTGCTACACGTGTTGGCTGGTTTTCGAGGGGGTCAGGCATCCCATTGCTTTTATCCATATTATATAGACAAAAGTAATGGGACATCTGACTCCTACGAGCACAAAAAGCAGAAAATAAATAAAAGCATTAAAAACCTTGCAATAACACATGATAGAATAATTGTCATATTGTCAGCTTTAAGTAATAATGCATTAACGTGAAAATAACACGCTAATGTGCCCAGCCCTAATCATAACATACATTACATACATATTACATACATATACACACATTACATACATTAATTAATTCACTTATTCATTCATCATCTGCGTCTGTTATCCTAACCAGGTTTGCAAATGGGTACTCATTGACCCTGACAGGTCACCAGTCTATCGCAGAATATCACAACAATGTAGGCCAAAGTATAAACAGAAATACCGGTTTAGCAAAAACTAATCTGACAGCACTCAGGAACATAAGTTACTTTAAGTTAGTTACACAAACACTCAATGTCTCTTAGAAGATATTTCTTAGAAATTCAATAGTGTTTTAGTGACTACATTAGCCTTCAAACACCACACATTGACTGATCACCTTTCGAGGAAGAGGGACATTTTGTGCGTTTGTGTGGGTGTGTGCATGCTTGCATCACTTACCACCGTTGCTGTTATCATAAGTGTAGCTGGCAACCACAGCTCCTCCATGGAGGTTAGCAGACAGGACAAACGTTTCTGTCTTCAGCCACTCCATCACAGCCATTACTTCCTTCTCCCTCACCTGCCCATTGGTAGGCGAAAAGGCATCCGGAAAATTGCGATTCAGGTCCACGCCATTCTTGTTGAACCTATGAAGGTATAGCATTAAAGTGACGATGTAGCAAAAAATACATTTTGACAGATATCACATAATGTCTGAAACCACCTAAGCATGTATGTGATGACTTAGGCATTTAGACTACTCTGCACTTGCCTTGTCTTATTGTACCTATAGTTTTTATTGTGCTGGAAAAGAAGAGACTGATTGTGATTGCCTTTTAACCCTAGGGCACAATGTCCTTTATCGAGTGTTTCAGAGAGGATAATGACATCTGGATCTTGTTGCAGACAAAAAAACCTTAGAAACTTTACACTAATCCAACTTTTATTCTTGTTCCTAAAGATTCATGAGCCACCAGTCCTTCTGCTCGTACACAGCAGATAAAATTTCCCACCTGTGGGCATAATAAAGGTTTATCTTATCTTATCATAAAACAACAACCCAGTTTCTCATAATGAGTACATCATCATAGCCTTATTACTTATCTATTACCTGAACTGCTTATCTTTAGGGGGATCTGGAACCTATCGCAGTGCTTATAGGGTGAAAGACACCTGCATGTCTTTATAATGTGGGAGGAAACCAGAGTGGCCGGCGGAAGCCCACACAGACAGAATATGTAAACTTCACACAGATAGGGCCCTTCGCTGCCCCAGCCAGGGTGGAACTCCAGACGAAAAAAAAAAGAATTGTCATCCTATCTATATCACTCTCAGTCTTTTTATGATACATGCGTTGTTCTAGAACTACCAATATCATCTTTGATACACTCCATGTATTATTAATTAAATCTAATAATAAATGCAACAGTATAAATGCAGTATGAGACAGAATGAGAAAATTATTAAAGGATTGTTTGAAGCAAATGCCAGAAATTCATTTTTAAATGTGATGTATTAAAATCACACAGTAGATCTCACTAACTCAGACTGTAAAAATGTCAAAGTATAGATTCATTATGGACTAAAATCACTGCACAATGACTGCAGACAGACCTTAAAACTACACACTGTAGATTCATTCTGGATAAAATGAAGTGGCCCCATATAGTCACACAGACTCTACCTTGCTCAAGGGTACTTCAGTGTTGACACTAGCAGTGTAGGGATTCAAACCCACGACCTTCTGATCACAGGGGCAAAGCCCTAACCACTAGGCCAGCAGCTGCAACAGTATCACAATATGTATCTGGCTTGTAATTCATTCACTCTCTCTGATCAGCAGGCTGAAAATTCTTCATTAGACGGAGCTCTCAACCTAGCGCACAGGAATGCCACGTGTCAACATTTCACTTTAAATGTGTTCCGTACACACCTGAAGCAGGAATCAAAGTCATATTGAATGGTGATAATCTGACTCATGTGTGTTACGAGCTGCAACACAACAGAAATGTAGGATGCGGGGTGGGCGGGGGGGGGGGCGTGACTTAAGATTGGATTGTCTGTCTTAAGCAGCTGTCTCATATTGTCTGCAGTAGGATTTAAAAAATCAGATTAGGTTGTTTAACATGATGTGCAGGAATATCTGGTTGGCCAATTAGCTCAGGAATGGAGTATCTGTGTCATTTCTCCAAATTCCTAGAGCTGACAGTGATTGAAATGTCATAGCATGGATATTCACAACAGTGTCACACAGTACCTACCCATTAACGATAACAGCACACTGTGTGGCTGTATCTGTAACAAGGTTTTGCTGTATTATTGACTAAAACTGGAGGGGGACTACTATTACAGATAAACTGGATGAGAACTGCTAATACAAGTCGATTTGAGGAGAACTATTACTACAGATGGATTGGAGTAGGACTATTATTACAGGTGGACTGGAAGATGACTATTGTTACTGTAGAGGCTGTATATTCAGCCAGTTATTGAAGTCCATTCACTCTGCAATTTTTCCTTTGAGACTGTGAGGATTATATACATTACAGATTCATATTTGAGTAGCATTTCTACATTATTACTGTCAGTCTAAAAACACATGCACTGGAAATTCATGCTGGATTAAACTTCCTCCACAATTATTTCTGTCAGACTGTAAGTATTACACAAACTGTGGATTAATACAGGATTAAAATCACACATCTCCTCAATCATTTAAACCACAGAGCCCCCCTTGGCAAAGTTAATCCAGACCATGTCTAAACTTTTTTGAAAAGTTTGGCTCAGGATAACCTTCAAAAACACTTCTAGAATTAGTCAGCACTGCAAGGTCTGACTCATATGCAGTAGTTGGTGTGTTTGCCGTAGGCCTGTGTGATGATCCTACTTAATCTCTCACATTAGGTAGTCCAACCACTCCATACAGAAATGCTGATCCAAGCAGATCTTATCTGATACACAACAACAGGACTGTGAATTGCTATTGTAAGGCTGTTACTGTAGCAGCTCCATATTCAATACAGTTCATTTCAGTTCAGTTAAAAGAAATGTTTGGAACATTTCCCGATTTCACACTAACCCCAGACTTAGTAGTTTGTTTGCTTTGCTCTGGGGTTCTAAGGATAATATAGCTAACAAGAAATGGAAGTGGACCAACTTTCTGTTTAATTTTGCTGTGTAGTTTAGCTCTGCTGTTAAAAGCTCTCACTGCACTGTCATACTTGGGCTTATTTTTGTCATATCATATAGTGCAGCATTTCTCAAACTATGGGCCGCAGACCGGTGCCACCTTGCTTCTGCACCAATCAAAATTCAGTCAGATCAGGTCTGATCTCAGCCATGCTGTCACTGCGTGCCCCGCCCCGCCCCCTCGACTTCACGGCCCGCCCCTTGTTTCAGCATTCTAGAATGTTCAGCGCTCCGCCCTTTGTCTCATTCACTCCAAACTTTTCACGGACACACACGCGTTATGAGAGCCACGAAAACAAAGGACAGAAACAGACTCAGAAAACTCGCTCCGAGTGTCTCTGTCAGCGTGTCTTCCTCATTTTGACCGGTTAGTGGCGAGAAAGCAGACACACCCATCACATTAAAATGTTGGGGGGGCGGGGCCTGAAGCCTGACTTGACTGGTCCCCAGGACAAATAAGTTTGAGTAACGCTGATATAGTGGTTCAGAGATATAGGTAAACAACTGCTAATGATATATGAGCTTTATGGAGTTTAAACTTGATTCTCTGGAGATTTTTCAAATAATTTTAAGCAAGACAGTGTATGAGACTACTTCTAATAAAGATGACTGGAGATGGTTGTCTTTCAGTAGCAAGCTGGGATGCTATTGCAGCTATCTATAGACTTGCAGTCAAACAAAGCAATGCTATTGAAACTCAAACTCCTTTCATACATTCTTACACATGCATTATTCAAATGAGTCAACAAAGTCAAAGAGTCATCTCCAAGCCTTTTGAGAACTATGTGTCATTGGCCAGTGGTTGACCCTGACTCTGAGACGTTTTCACCAGTCGTTACCAGTCACTAGGGATCTTGTGAAGCAAACTCCATTTGTAAAGTTAACTCCAATTCCCAGTAGGAATTGATGTTCATGTTGTCGAGTCAAGTCTGCACAAATGTTCTCAATTACAAAAAAAGAAAAAAAAATCAATCAGGAAGCAGATCTAACAAATTACAGTGCAATTCATTTGTACATCATATTGTCACGGCTGGGACTCCGTGAGCCGTGGCAGCATTGGCTTTTTTCCTGTTTTCTGTTTTTTGGTTTTTCTGTTCTGTTTTCTGAGTGTCTGCTCCTGTCTGCCCTGTGCCCCTGCTCCTGTCCCTGTTTCCCCCTTGGTTCTGGAGGGCCCTGGTTTACTAGAGGGCCCTGTTCCTTGCCATGCTTCCTGCCCTGTTCTGGTCCTGCCCTCTCCCGGTTCCTGTATGCCCTGACCCTGTGTGTTCCTGTTCCTGTATGTCCTCCCTGGTCCGGGTCCCTTCCTGCCCTCTGTGTGTGTGACTGCCCCTGCTGGTATTTGTGGTCCCTCCTGGTGTGAGTGCGGCCCTTCGGGTAGGTGTGGCCCTGCTGGTATGTGTGGTCCCCCCTGGGAAGTGTGGTCCCCCCTGGTGTGAGTGCGGCCTCCCTGGTGTGTGTGTTCGGCCCCTCTGTCTATGCAGCCCTTTGTGTTCTCATCTTGTGCTCCTTAAGTTTCCCCAGCCTCCTGGATCAACCCCAAGCCTTCACCCTGTCTGGTCCTGGTCTGTCTACCTCCCTGCCTGCCCTGCCCCCGTGTTTCCCTGTAGACTCACTTGTCTATGTCTGGCCCCTGTCACCTGTCTGTGGTTTTGTGTCTGTTAATTACCTCTTGTTTTCATTGGTCCTGTCTTCCCCTGTTCAGCTGTTGTGTATTCCTGGTGTCATCATGTCTGTGTATTTAAGGTCCGTGTCTGTCAGTGGTCCCCTGTCTGTCCATCGCTTTAGAGTGCCTGTAGAGTCTCTGTCTGTTCTGATCCTAATTGTAGCATTTTGGTTTTGTTTCGGCCCACGTGCCTCTTTGCTTTCTAAATAAAGTCAACTCTGACCATGGATCCCTGGTCTGGTTACGAGTATATTCCAGTTAGCTCCGGGGCACAGCTTAAACGCGTGCCCCGTGACACATATACCCAAAAATGCACCCAAAAATACACCCCTCCTCATTACTGAATTCAGGAATTATGCCATACCCATTATTAACAAGTGTATAAAATGCATTGTCTCACCAAACACTTGTCTCACAGTAGAATGGGTCATACTGAAGAGATCAGTAACTTTAAACATAGTGCTGCCATATGATGTTATCTATGACCTTCACAGAATAGGCACAAATTTCTTCATCTATAGAGTGGTGTGAAAAAGTGTTTGTCCTATTCCTGTTTTTTGCATGTTTGTCACAGATTATTAAACTAATAATAACTATTACACAAGTAAACACAAAATGCAGTTTTTAAGTGATTTTATTTATTAACTATCCAAACCTACATGGCTCTATGTGAAAAAGTAATTGTTCCCTAAACCTAATAACACGTTGTGCCACCCTTTATTGTTTGCGATAACTGGCAATGAGTCTTTCACATCCCTGTGCAGGAATTTTGGCCCACTCTTCTTTGCAGAATTGTTTTAATACAACCATATTGGAGGGTTTCCGAGGATGAACTGCCTTTTTAAGGTCATGCCACAGCAGTCTGACTGTGAATAGTCCAATCCAAAACCTTCATTTTGTTTACTTAGCCAATTCAGAGGTGAACTTGCTGGTGTTTTGGATTATTGTCCTGTTTTAGAACCCAAGTGCACTTCAGTTTGATGTCACGAACTGATGGCCGCACATTCTCCTTCAGGATTTTTTGGAAGAGAGCAGAATTCATGGTTCCATCAATCACAGCAAGTCGTCCAGGTCTTGAAGCAGCAAAAGTAGCCCCAGACCATCACACTACGACCATCATGTTTGACTGTTGGCATGATGTTCTTTTTCTGAAATGCTATGTTACCTTTACACCAGATGTAATGGGACACACACTTCCCAAAAAGGCATTTACTTTTTCAAATAGGGCCATGTAGGTTTGGATCGTTTTTTTTCCTTAATAAATAAAATCATCATTTAAAAACTGTATTTTGTGTTTACTTGAGGTTATCTTTGTCTAATATTTAAATTTGAGTGTGAAAAACATGCAAAAAAAATTAAGGGGAATCCTTTTTTTCACATTACTGTACTTATAATTCTTGGGGAAAACCTTTCATGAAGATTGGGTACTGTTATAGCTGCAAGGGAGAGAGTGGTCCAACATACAGGTGTGTCCACATTTTTGGCCAAATGGCGCACAATGGATTATGGTAATGGTGAGCTTTGATAAAAGATTTTGAGTTAAAGTGCTCCTACCACACGAATTTCCAGGCCACCAGATCAGCTGAATAAAAAGACATATTTGATGCCTTATTAAGCCAGTTTGGGGAGTAAAAATGATCTGATTTCCCACAGGTGGGTAGGTATCATCACTTAAAATGTGAATGGTGAATTTTTAATGGTGAAATTTTCATGTGTTGGCTGGAGATGTATAGTGTTAACCTGTTAGCTTGATGTTAACTTAATATAGGAGCAGGCATTGGGTGGCAATAGAAATAACTGTCAATGTAGCAGAGGATTACATGCACTACTTAAAAATGTTACCTGGAGTATAAGCTACATTAGCCCCGAAGCTTTTGCACAAACCTAAAATAACAAATTCAGACATGTCTTGGCTAATGAGCTATTTTGGGGTTGGGGAAAATGAAGTTTTAAAGCTACACAGTTCATATTCATTATAGTTTAAAATAAAATAGAGTAATGCCAGAAGGTTTTATGACAAATGATTGAAGAACAACTGGTGGTCAAATTTGGAAAAACAAATGGAAATAATAACGGCTGTAAACAGGAAGCGGGGCATGTTTTACTGGCTTCTCTTTTTCCCTTTAATGGCAAACAGTTTGTGATTGCACTCAAAATGCAGCTAAATCTCAAAAGGCCACAGACAAAAACAACCTCCCAATGTTCAAGTGCACCAACTCAACTCAAAAGCTCTTTCAGATGACAGAGGTAGAAAAATGTGCAAGTCTTGTATCCATTAAACTTGCTCTTTTGAAAGCTCTGTAAACACGAGGGGGTACCTCATGAATTACTTTCTCCTGGGACACTTTAATGTCCCAAACTGAGTTGTCCACATAGGAGACAAACGTTCAGACATAATTAATTTTCTTTCTTTTTACTGTTTCCCAATAACAGTGATGTGAAGTAACAAATATGGAATAAAACAAAGCATTACACAAATCCAGTCTGTCTTCTGTTTTAGGATCTTTAAATCAATCATTGTCCATTAAAATGTAGAACAAAACAACAATTAGAAACACAGCAAAAGATTCAGGCACCACTTTGTAAAAAGACTACCATTATAAAAGATGTTGAAATAGTTTAAAATTAAAGTCATAAATTATTTAAAAATGTAAAGCATAAAAAGGCTGTTATAACATAAATAAAAAGGGCAAGAGTGACCTTTTATGTTGCTTGAGGTTGATCTCAGTGGCATCAAACCAAACAAGTTTGTACTTTTAGAGGTGGTTTAGTTGGCCAAGCAATATGGCAATTACAAATAATCTGTCCAGCAAGAGCTCAGACTGAGACAAAAATAGTAATCAAGTCCTTAAAATGACCTCAGTGCTAGATTTTCAAGTTGTGTGTGGTTTTTGGTTATACTCTTCCAACAACCTGTGTATAATGGACTAAGACACAGAGACTGGTAACTTAACATCAAAGTGGGACAGCATGAAGAGTCTGCGTGGTCATTATGTTTTTGGTTACAGTATAGTAAAGTAAGGAGCGGAGCTATCAGCTATCGAGAAGATACTGTAAACAAAACTGATGATACCACCTGAGGCTGAGGCTTCATTTTTTCTCATCCCCTCTATCCTCTTTTGATCCACATGACTCTCTTCTCCTTTGCTTCTGAGCCAAGCTTTTCTTTTCTTTGATCATGACCAAACTGTTATTGTTTAAACCAAGAGTTTGCCTGTTCTGACCACAGAAGTGATCACATGTTAGAAACAATCTCCAACCTAAAACAGTACCACTATGTCTGTGAAATGCAGACACTAACAAGAATGGTCCATCTTGGGTGGACAAAAGCTGCCCCTCTTATATTGTATAATAATTTGATAGAATATTTTTAAATAGGGTGCTCTGAGCGTCTCCTGTCAGTGCTGGCCCCTTAGAATCATCCTAACCATCTTGACCAGATTATGTGAATTTCTAACTGTCTGTGTGTATTGAGCAGGAGTCCTGAGCGAAGCTGATGGATTAATGTTTTAAACAAAGCATTGCAGTGTTTATAACTTGCAGAAACGTGTTTGGATTTGATGACAGAACAGGGTTGATTTACTTTGGCTGACCTGTCGACCAGGTACACACAGACACGCTTTCACTGGGCCGTTTCTAGCAATAAGTGGAATAAGCAGTTGTTTAGGGCCTCTGAGCCTCTAGAGAGCCCTAAGTATGATTTTGTAAAAATGTATTTAATACTCTTTGTCAAAACGTGCTGAGAGGACAGTTTATTTCTTTGTATATAGTTTCTTTATCATGAGGAATTATTATCAGTTCTTTCGATTATAATTTGTTTTACCTATTCTTACAAAAGAATACGACCGAGTGGATGGAATTATACAGATCTAGACCCCTATCCAGATCTAGATATACTGTAGTCTGATCTGAATATTTCCCCTGAAGGCTACATCACTAATGTATGAATCACTGAGCTATATTCATTCAGATAGTTACACCAAGTCCCATAGTCATACCAACAATGAACTGTGAGAAGATCAGATATAACATTAAAACTACATGCCTAATATTAGGTTCCCCTCGTGCCTCCAAAACAGCTGTGACCCATCAAGGCTTGGACTTCACAAAACCTTTGAAGGTGTGCAGTGGTATCTCGCACCAAGACACTGCAGTTGATCCTTTGAGTGCGGTAAATTACGAGGTGGGGCCCCCAAGCATCGGACTAGTTTGTCCATGACATCCCACAGATGCTTGATTGGACTGAAATATGGGGAATTTCAAAGCTAAGCCAGCACCTTTTATTCTTGTCCATGTTCCTCAAACCATTCATGAACATTTTTGCAGCATGGCAAGTGAAAGTATCCACTGTTATGAGACAATACTGTTCCTATTATATACCATGGCAAGCTAGCAAATACGTAGCTATAGCTAAAACACTATTGAGCAGAATGTGAATAATGTTTGTCAGAATAATCTTTCGTCTCATTTCACTTGTTTCTTGTTGTGCATGTCCAGAAAAAAACATTGAGATGTAACTTTGTTTATGTAACTGTTAACGTTAGCATTAGCCATTGCTGTAATTAACTTAATTTTGCTTTTACTCCAAAGGATACAGTTAGCTAGATAACATTCATGGTAAAAAAAAACAAAAAAAAACTTTCAGCACTACATAAAGTCTCTGCCGCTGATAGAATGTAATAAAATGACGCAATAAATATGTTCATGAGTGGTGATGTATTTTGACCCCCTACACATCACTGGATGACAAAACTGCCTTTATTAGCTCACATCTTTTCAACCTTCAGCCATTCAACTTGTAGACATTTAGTGAATGTCACATTGTGTGGCAACAGATGTGCATGAAAGATAGCAGCAAAATAACATTTACCTTCTTTGTGAACTACAGAACAGTAGTCCTCTCACTAAACATGCAGGTTGGGACACTTTTTGGGAAACACCCTGTCTCCACAGCTGAAGTAGAGATTTTAATCAGTCCCACATACTACTTTATTCTCTGTTTGCTCTACCAATTAATTAAATGAGACCTAAACTCAATTACCCCTGTAGTTTAAAAAGTTAGGCCAAATTCCTGTTCACAAATATGACTCTCACAGCCATGAGGCTAAAACAACTCAAAGTCAAATGTGATTATTGCTCCAGTTTCAAAATGTGCTCCACAGTTCTGGAACCAAAACTATGCCTTGGAGCGGCCAGAATGTCCAGGGCAATGCTATTTTAGAATTCTGTTTGCTACTGCTGTCCCTCTATCAAATTATAGCAGTTTCACTGGAACATTCAAATGTTTCTAGTGAGTCATAAACTGTGTGTGTGTGTGTGTGTGTGTGTGTGTGTGTGTGTGTGTGTGTGTGTGTGTGTGTGTGTGTGTGTGTGT
>JBBPCW010284844.1:0-10744 GCA_037974425.1 Phenacogrammus interruptus
TTATTTCATTTTGTAAAGCTGCTTTGTGACAATGACCATTGTTAAAAGCGCTATATAAATAAATTGAATTGAAAATTGAATTAAGCAGTTCGCTTGTTCAGTTTGGGGATTTGGGTTTTTAGGTCGACCACGCTCTTCATCTTCACCTTCACCCTCAAGGCCAACCAGCCGAACGGCACCATCACGCCCCTACCACGATTTTGAGAGGTAGGCCTCACTGGGCCATGCAGTATTGAATCCACTCATTAATATTTTATACCAGCCGTTCAGTGTGAACCAATTTAGTTTTTCTTTCTGGAAAAAGTTTTGATGGTATTAACATGATGTTGCCCTTTCCACTGGTGGATTACCAACAAATGGTATAAACCTGCTTGTGAATGTGCCGTTAAATTTTCAGCAGTAAGAATTTAAATGTACCTCTTAAAATCTCTTTGTATCTCTTGTATTCTTAGCGGTAGCAGTGTTAAATCTTGCTATAATAAAACTCCTAAATGATGACATGGTCCATTTTGGCTTGTTGGAATGAAATTGTCTAATTCCATTTTTGTACAAGTACTTATATTTTGGATAGAAATGAACTTGAATATTACAGCAAGAATCACAGATTTTTCTGCTTTTAGGTCTAATGCCCAAGAAGCTAAAATTAAATAACTTATCAAGCCTTTTGATATTTTTGTTTATCACATTAGACCTGATTATATGCTTCAGCATTCCTGGGGTTAAATGCATTTTTGAATTATGGGTATTTGGATCGAAGGAAGAGAGTGACATGGTTTGTTGTGAAGTAAGCTGTATGTGGCTGAGCAAGTGTCTGTATTGCACATGCAGTCACTGTGCTTTACCCACTGAAAAATGCATGTATGGATGAATTATTAGTATAATTTAGATTAAACTGGTAGTTAAAGAAATGTGAATGAGTAGTTATTGTTGGCTGAAAATGTTTTTGCTGTTCATGGCTTGAAGACGGCAAGCGCCAATTGTGCCTCGGCCCTTTCTTTTAACGAACGAGACGCCAGGCAAAGACTTGTTTGTGAGCGAAGGCTGTTGGAGCTGAGACAGGAGGAAGAAAGACAGCGGCTGATGGTTATCTATATTTTCACTCCCCCTATTTTTAATTTAAAGCCATTAAAAGACCAAAGATGCAGCCAAGGTTGGCTAGGTTATGTCCCAGATAGCGGTGTAGCTTCGTAGACCATTACATTTCTTATAGTTCAAATGGTATACAGTGTATAGGATTATGGTGTATGGTACCCTTTAAAGATGTGACCACTTTATGCAAGAACTATGCTAGCAGTGCACTAGTGTTTTCGTAGTATTAAGCTGTGCTGTATCTTACAAGGGCAGCAAGGTCTGTCCAACCTTGGCTGTATCTGTGTCCATTTCATAGAATGGGATTAAGCTTGGACAATAGTTTCCTTTTATTTGGCAGAAGCTTTTCTCCAAAGCGACTTACAAAATGATCTACAATGTACTTTCTATGATCATTCTGCATATAAAATGTTGTGGTGTTCAGGGTTATATTGCTGGAATTTCTTCTGTATATCTTTCTTCTGTTTGACTCTTTTGTAGGCTGCGACGTTTCGAGCCAACCCGATTAGAAGATACCAACCAGTGGTGCTGACACCGAGCACACGCCCACTCACAATCCCCCCAAACGCCTTTCTCCCACCGGCATCATTAGTTTATTGATCTAAAAAATTACTTTTTAAAAATGTTTAATAAAACTGTTGATTCTTATGTCCAGTTGTGTATCATTTGAGTCAAAGTTGGAGATAGCTGATGGTCAGGATGAACAATTCTGCAAAGCTTGTTTTAACTGAAATGAATGCATCACACCTAGAGAATGGGAAGTTTCATGTATGCTTGGTTGTAAATGTGCATTTTAAGTTGTTTATGATGGAGCAAGTTTGCAAATGCTTACCTGCATTTTACTAGATGTAGCTAAATTATAGTAACGTTAACTTGGTTTGCAGGAGCCTCTCGTTTTTTGACAACTAGCAATTTTTTGGTGAAGCAGTTTAAATGCTGTTTTTTTTTTTTTTTTTTTTTTTTAGGTTAAAATACCAACTGCTTAAACTGGGAATCAATAAGTCAGTAATATGCAACAAGTCCTATTTTGCTGGTCTGTTTGTGCTTCTTAGTTGCTCTGAAGGAAAAAAAACCTCTGAATTGAGAGTTCAGCTCAAGTGCTTACTTGAGTCAGGTTACTGCCACAAAATGATGCTGCCTCAGACACGTACCCTACACTCTGCTTTTTACAATTATCTATGCTTAATGTAAGAGTGCAGCAGGGAGCAGAACGGAAGTTCAGGGACCGTTCCATCTTCTGATACACATCTGGCTGCATGTAATCTGCTAAACGCTTTGCTTGTTAGCCCAAGAAATGGCTCAAGTTTTCTTTACTGTGTGCATTTGCAGATGTTCATGGCCACATAGAAGATTGGGTGAACTTTTTTTAAGTAATGTTGTTGACAATAATACCAGCAACCTTAGGTTTCATTTTGATTTTAGTAGAGACTTTCTGGTCATGAGATGTCAGACATATCAGGTGTAATTTTTAAGTGGAATTCAGGTAGCTTAGTATGGTTAGGGCTTGGGTTAATTCACAGTGCAAATCATGACGCCCCAAAGAATGCCTCCAGTCATCGTTAGCAGTAGCTTCAAATTTAATGATATTGATTTGTGGACATCAGATCCTGGGCAACTCCAAGAAACCTTGCCATGAAAAAACAAGAAAAATTAAACACGTGCATTGGATTACAACAAAGAGACAAGCTGCTGAATGTAGGCATGTGTACATCTACTGATATTAACTGCATACATGAAGGCTGGATGCTGCTGGGTACAATTCAGTTAAAACTTTTTAATGGAAACTGCTCTAAAAAAAAAAACCAAAAACAAAATAAACGCAGGTCATGGGAAAAAAGCAGGTAGATGAAAAATAATTAAGCAGAAATGAAAAAGCATGTGAACAACTTTATAGCACTTTCCTAGGGTATACATTTATGTATACAAGTATTTAACATCCTAGAGGGTCAGTATGCTTGATTTTATAAACTGTTTAAAGCTAGATTTCCAGCCAGTCTCATTTTTATTTTTTTGAAAATATATTACTGTGCTGCTGCACTTCACCGTACACAAAAGTGAAGGAAAAAAGCTAATCAGCATTCATTACTAAACTGGATTAGTATGTGTGGAACTCACATCTTAACCATTTGTTAACCTTTTTTTAACGATTAAAATCCACAGTGCAAACACTAGCAAGACAGTTACTACTGACACTACAGATTTCAGTTACTGGTAAAAGCTTCAGTTACTGGTAAAAGCCAGAACAGCAAAGAAAAGACAAACTATCCAACATAACTAACAGGAAATAAATCAGTTCTTAAAGAATATGTACTGAATATGACATGATGTAGCCTTTGCCTCTTGAGGGCCAGTGTCCAGTGCAGTCTGAAGATTTCTCTGCTCAAATACACCTGATCCAACGCAACAGCTAATTCCTTGGCTTAGTAGGTGTGTTAGGGAAATCATCAAACTGTGCTCGATGCAAAGATGGACCCTCCAGGACCAGGCTTCGAGATTCATGTGCCGCATCGTATCCTCCAAATGTCGTTACTTAAATGTAATGTCGAAATATAGAGCGTACTTGTGATGCCAGGGTTTCATCCTAGTGTTGTGTGCATAAAGTTTAGCGGACCAAACTACTACTATTAAAAGGACATCCCGTGTTAGCTGGTGTTGGTTATGTCCTGGCTCTCATTCTTCCACCAGAGCAGTCTTGGTAGAGCTTGTTGCAAGTCCTGGTTGCGAAGTCCATAGATTAATGGGTTGATGCACGGAGGCACCTGTAGAAGAACCAGGAGCATGATGTGCAGAGTCCTGGCAGGAATCCATCCCTGTGAGTCCCTCAGCATGGAGGTCATGACTGTGGTTCCCTCCACCTCCCACAGGGCATCTGACATGATTTTCAGGAGCACAGGGAGCAGCTGGAGAAGGAGCATGGAGCAGTAGAAGAGCACAGTGTTGCGTGCCTTGCGGTTCACCTGTAGGAAGGGTTGCACTGCATTGCAAGCATCCTGGTACATGCGAAAGTATGAGAAAGCGTAAGAAAAGATGCAAAGCATGGTCACCATGAGTCCTGATACCTTCTGGAAAACAGCCACAGCACATGGGAAACCCAGGTGTAGCTCTATTGAATCCAGTTCACACAGGAGCCCCGTGGTGGGTGCTCCCACCAAGGTTGCCCTGTGACCTAAACTCATGAGGACGACAGATACTGTCGGAATGATGACTGAGATAAACCATATGAGCCCAATTTGGATAGACAGCCGTGTGGAGGTGAGGATGTGGAGATAGTAGATGGCCTTGCAAACGTACAGGTAGCGCTCCAGTGCCATGCAGGTGATGGTGAACATGGCACTGAATATACACTCAGTTGAGGAAAAACTGGGTAAGGCACCAGCCGCCATATGTAATGGTGCGCCTCATCAACAAGCAGCCAATGATGGTGGGACCCTGGCTCATGATGAGCAGGAGATCGCTCAGGATAAGGTTCTTAAGCAAGAAAAAGCGAGGCTCACAGGACAAATCTTCAGAACGCCCGAGGCCCAGCAGAGCACACCCGTTCACCAGCAGGGAGAACATGGTCAGCGTCACAAAGATGAAAACTAACCTCTTGCAAAAATGGTGGTGTTGATGCTCTCCAGTAGATTGGGACACGTCGTGGTGTAGTTTGAAGTATTTCCATTATCCATCTTTTCTCTCTCTCTCTGGAAAGTGTTCAGCTTGAGCTGGGAGTGATGTTAAGCGAGCAGGTGAGATCTGTCCATTTTTCTCTGCAGCTGCGCTCTCGCTCTGAAGCGTGTGAGGTTTAATCTAGATTTATTTATTTTGTGCAGAATGACGGATATGGGGTGGAGCTGGAAAAAAAAGACTACTTCTTCCATTAACAACCTATACATAAAATAGCAAAGTAAAATCATACTGCAGAGAAATGTACTGACTGAATATAAACCATAGTCGTAAGACAGGTGCAAGGTGGCGTTCTTCGGCGCAGCTTCCTTCTAACCAAATGGAAGAAACTGAAAATGGCGGGGGAGACGAATGCACCAACCAGACAAGAGTTTCGCCTGACCGCGAATATTCACAGTGGTACAAGCCCTTTGTACCAAACATTAAAGAAGGATCCAAAGTGAGGAAGGCTTTAAAATTTTTTGTTCCCTGGCAACAGCCAAATTTATCTGTGGGGATGGAGAAGGAATAAGAAGGAAACACAAGGAGGAAGCCGTGCCGGCCAGAACAGTTTTTTAAAATCAATTTTTAAAAAAAATATATATATATTTTCAAAAAAAAAAAAAAACAAGACAGGTTGATTCATTATTCTTCACTGCGGCCAAATGAGATTTTCCCCAAGTTATTGGAATTATGACGTGTCTTTCATTAATATCAAGTAATTAAAACAAACTAGGTTTTCCTGTCCCTGTCGTGTTGGTTTATTTTTAGCTTCCAGTGGTCACTGCTAACTGCTGAGGTCACCCTTCTTTAAGTAATGGCAGTGGTTTGGATGACTGGAGAGTCTGGGTGCCTGTTAGAGTGAAGTGTATTTCTACCTTGTCAGGAACTGGTGTCCCTGTCTCTTGGGTACTCTTATAAGCTTTTTCAGCTCAAATATATCTGTCTGGAATAAAGTCGTATTCATCAAGCTGTAGGTTCAAGAGGGTTCTGTGTTCACTATTCTTTTGCACCAGTCACTGATTTTTTTTTATGTCTATCTTACAGAAAGAAACCAAAGTCTTGTTGTGTGTGGGAAGAGCTTTAAAAGGATGGATACCCTCAAACACCACCAGCACATTCACACTGGAGAGAAACCGCATCAGTGCTCAGAGTGTGAGTGACGGCCGGCAGGACAGCCGCACCTTGTAAGCAGCAGTGAACACCAATTTCTTTGGTTATTTTGTTTATTTAAGAGACTGAAGAGAGACCAAGTTTATTCTTAAGTTTATTTAATGTTTCACATTAAGTTACATCTGGGTGCACACAGTTGTTTCTTTTTTGTTGATTCATTACTTACTGTTTCTTTTGAGTTTAAATTGCCGAGTTAGGTGGGCAGAGTCAGGGTCATGGAGCAGGCGGCCATCTTCCTGTTCATGGGTCAAAGGGGATTCCAGGGCCAAAGCCTTCAGTTTAAAAGACTTCCAGCAGCTACCATCCAGCCACCCAGTCATGAGGGGAGGAAATTTGCATTAGATTAATTAAGTTTTCTATTAAATGTTGTTTTTTGGTTCACTTTACTATTGGTAATATGTTTATTTATTATTTGGGTTTGAAGTTAATTGTTTATTGTCTTTGGTTTTTGGTTCATCCCTTGTGTGTCTTGTTGGTCTGATCAGCCAGCATATATGTTCCCCCTGTGTGTCAGTTAGAGGGTAGTCTTTTTTGAGTTCAGTTCTTTTAGTTTAGTTTCTTTGTTTTTGTTTACTTTATTATTTAAGGCCTGAATGTTAACTTTTGTTGATTTATTCTTTGAACATTTATTAACCTTTTTTTGAACTCTGTAAAAATAAAATCGTTTTTTTAGCCTATTTTTCTGCGTCTCTCCATTCACACCAGCGCATTCAATTTCGAGTTTATAATTGTTTAAAATGTGGATGGGTTTTCTATAAAAAGAACTGTCTTCAAAAACACCAGAGAAGAAATTGCATCACACTGTGCAGTGTGTAAAAATGAGCAGCCTTGCCTTTTTTTCGTTTCGAAAAACGAGTCTTGCCTTTGTTTGTTCTTGCCTCGGATGTTCTGTTGTATTTTGGAGTTGGGGTTGTTTCTTGGTTTGTCATTTTCCTGTGTTTGCATTTCTCTTATGTTGAATAAACTGTCTTGTTTTCATATAATCTTGCATCCTTCCCTTACCCATGCACCATGACAGCAATTTACTAGTAAATTAGACAAACTAAAAGAGACACTAAATTAACTCTTCCCATCACCACATAATGAAATTATTTTTTTATTAAAATGTTGTGTTAACATGACAAACAGGTCTTCCAACCAAGGAAAATACACACTAAAAATATTTGAACAAGACTTTTGCAGTTTGAACCTTGTAAACATATGTTTTGGCTACAAAAAAATGTGAGAAGAGCATTCAGAAATGTTCTGTAGTTTCAATACAAATTGTAATAAAGTCAGACTAAGTTTTCTCTGAAGCCAGTGGCTCTTTCCCGTGCATATTGAATAGATGGGTGTATCACACCTGTAACAAGCACATATAATTATTAGAGTTGTACGGATATAGCACTTTTCACGAGTACGAGTAATAAGAGTCAATATCTGTGCTCGGATTGAATAAAAATTCTCATTGGGTAGCTAACCGTGTCTGCGTTTTGTAATGGTCAAAACGCACACATACAGATTTAGGGGCCGTTCACATATCGCGTGTAAAAACGCATGGAAAACGCGTGGCACGTCGCTTTTTCCTTTTTTCCCCGAAAAGTGCTCGGAACTCTGCTGTAACTCTGCTACACGATTTATTTACGCAGAAAAGAAAAAAACGCCGGGGAATTTCACCAGCTGATCCAGGATCTCCGCCTGGACACCGGGAGGCTCAAAGCCTGTTTCAGACTCGACACGGACCAGCTGGGTTTTATTTAGGAAAAGCTTGACCAATCATACAGTTCAGGAAATCCCTGGAGCACAGTGATGAGCTGCTCCTCCGTATTTGTTGAATCTTGTCACATGACCCGCAGTGCGCTTGCGGCATTCTGAAAAGTTAAGATGTTTTCAACTCGACGTGGTGTGGACACACCTGAAAAAACGGGCGCATCGCGACCGCGTCGTTTCCATTATGAGCGCGGCTGCCGCGCGTCTACATGTGAAATAATGGACATGCGCGCGCGAAAGACGTGATATGTGAACGTTCCCTAAACAGTCAGCTGGCTCTAACCAGCCGGTTAAAGCCCCCGCCCATTTCAAGACAACCTGACCCACTTCCAGGTTAAATCCCGCCCACTTCCGGGTTAGGCCCCGCCCAGTCCGAGTACGGATACAGATACAGATAATTCATATGGTTAACAGATAATGCTGTACTCGCTCATCCCTAATAATTATGACGTTGTGGTGTCGATATACGATTGGATATTACAGTAGAGCAGGGACTCCACAGAAATGTCTGTGGTTTAACATTGATTTTGCATTTTTAGTTAGAATGCTCTGGTCTGCTAAAAAACATGGCCAGGCGGAAGCAGTTGTTACAAACTGTATAATGCATCTTTCCACACTGCATGAGAATGAATGGTTGGCTGAGGAGATAAAAGTTAGTTATAAGTATATTAAAAAAGAAATCTAAAATTGTTATTAAATGTCTTTTGTACTGCAGGTTATTGATGCATACTTGTTCACCCTCACTGAGAAACATCAGGCAAGTGGAAATCATTTCTGTAACTTTTAATATTTCCTGCTCTATAATTTCGTGTAAAATAGTTCTGTGTTTAACAGAAACCTGTTCAAGTCTGTGCTGTCACCATTTTCTGGACAGTTCCAGAGACTACAGATGTCCAGAGACGAGTTTCTAGAGGGAGAAATGTGGATATGCCCTGTAAATGTTGGAGCTCATTGGATTGTAGTGCTGTGGTTACATTCTTTGCTTCTTCTATGACGCTATGATCAAATTGACATTAAGGAAATATATTTTGCATGTATTTTGACTATGTATTTTACTTGGCAGCTAATGCATCAAAATTCATACTGACTTTAGATAAAGCATCTGCTAAATGAAAATAAATGTACAGTGAATAACACGATGTCACTGAATATTTTCAGAGTGTCAGCATGTGTGAAAAAGTTCTTGTGCTGATCGATCCACTCACAAATGAAGGTGCTTATGAGCGCAAGCTTCTACGCAACTGGAGGGAACAGTTCTGTCTAAAAGTGTCTACGCTGACCGTTGCAGACATTCGGCTCTCGACGGATCAAGTTGTTAAAGAAATTCTCCCAAAAATTCTCTCAACAAGCAGTTTATATCTGGATCCTAAGGCAGTGATTACGTAACATTCTTGTTTATGGTTAATTGTCAAAGCAAAGCTACAATCAGTTTAATGTCAAACAGTAGTCTAATATAGAAAGTGGAGGATTCCGTCTTCTCCGTTCCCAGATGCTTCAGCCAGGTCACCTCGTCCTTCTCATGTCTGGAGTTTCCTGTAAACCGAGATGGCAGAAATCCTCCCAGAACCCCTGGGCATTCACAAAAAACAGTGCTCGATTTTTCCAAGGAAATGCTCAGTTAATGTTTACAAATGGTTACATGTTGTCACAGTCACACCGCCCACTCCCCCGAATATTAGTTTTCCCCGTGTCTGCCCTCCTTTTCCTCCCTTGTCCCCTACTAAGGGGCCCAGCCCCATTCGTATCACGCCCCAGTTGATTTGAGTTACACCTGTTCCCTCTTGTAACACGGCTCACCTGTTTCCCCTCCCACGCACTATATGTAGGCCAGTCCGACTCCGGATCTGCATGCCAGGATTGGTTCTATTTGTGTGCGTGTGTGTCCCTCTTATGATTGTGGTTAACGATTGTCTCCTTTGTGTTTGACAGGCTCGCGCTGGCTCGCCCTGAACCCCACGTTGGCCCCGAAGTGGCTGGGTTTTTCTGTTTTCCCAAGTGACTCTTTCACCTTGCCGGCCTGGTTTTTGCTTTAAAGTTTTTCCCACCAGCGCGAGCCCAGCGGTTTTGTGTTTGTTGTCTTGTTCCACTGAGTCGGGGTTTCTGCTTTGTTTGTGTTAAAGTGTTTGTTTCTTCAGTTCTGTGTCCTGCCCCTTCCCTTCCCACACGCGCCGTGACACGTGTGCTTAAACTCGCTAACATATGTGAATTCATTCATGAAAACAGTGTTTGAATGTGCATGAACATTTGAAAATGTCTGAAACTAATACAAATATTTCTTCAACAGAAAATTCAAGATTCTTTGTTTGTCACATGCAGTCATACAAGTACAACACAGTGAAATGTATCCTGAACCGCTCCTTTTCTCAGTTATTCAGCGAGTACAGCCATTAGCACTGTATATACATTGTGGTGCTCTAGACCAAGAGGTCATGGGTTCAAATCCTACTTTCAGCACATCACCAATGTGTTCCCGAGCAAGAATTTAACCCCAAGTTGCTCCAGGGAGAGACTGCCCCCTGTAGTTAGGGAACGGAAGTCGCTTTGGATAAAAGTGTCTGATAAATGCCGTAAATATAGTTACACAACAGGCTTGCTCAGCCTCCTCATGACCCATTTTTTGGCCAGTCTGGTAAGCTGAAAGACAAATGTAAAGCCATTGCTGCAACTGAAGGGGAAAGGCCATTCCAGTCAGTCAGGCCTTTATGTCCCACAATGTGGATGGTACGCTCACCTGCTATTCATGCTGTTCTCAGGCAATATGGGATAGGACTGCATGCACTTGATCAGATGGCTGCAAGTAAGTGAATCTGCAGGCCAGGCAGAGGGCTTACATGTTCATCTGCATCAAGATGATGTTGTACTGGATCTTCTGCTTGCTTTAGATGTGATCAGTGAATTAGAAATACTAAATGAATCTCTCTCCATTGGTCTACCACGCACACATAGGCCCCCTAAAAAAGATATTCTCGGCCGGCTCCTGCATACACACCTGGATCAGCTGTGGAGTTTTATCTAGACACAGCAGTCGCACAAATCAGTGACAGATTTATGCAATCAGGCATCCAGACATTAAAGGAATTGGAGGCCT
>JBBPCW010284853.1:0-10744 GCA_037974425.1 Phenacogrammus interruptus
CACACACACACACACACACACACACACACACACACACACACACACACACACACACACACACACACACACCTGCTCAACAGAGCAGCCAGGAGCATGTGGCAGTCACATGGGCCAACAGACGCTCCAAGGATAAATGGCTTGTGTGTCACAAGACCATCGACCAATAAGCATATGTTGGTAACAAAACACCCTTCTTCACTTGGTGATGTGTCACCGCATTATGTGAACTGTTGCCATACTAGAATGAAATACTGCCAGAACCAATACTATTAGTAACAGATCTGTGATTCAATCACAATTCTTCATTTCATCATAGAATATCACACTTCACAGCAATTGTTTTATTCTGGGGTGTAACGATTCGCAATGTTCGTTACTTGATTCTGTGGGGATTTTAAATTAAATTTGAACAATTTTCCACTTAATTCCACATGTGGTTGACGCAGCCACAACAAGCTTGGAGGTGAAATGCGTTTTCTCTAGTTTAGAACTGGTATAAGACTAACATTGCTAACAAAAGTCAAACTGCTTGGATTATCTTACAGAAGTGATGTAGCTGAATCCTGAGCTCTGGAATTAAAGCAGCAAATGATGAACCATTTCCATAATATTTTAATGTTCAGTTTATTAGAGCACTTCACATTATAAAACACAATTTTTAAAAACAATAGTTGTGCTTTATAGTATCCCTAATAAAGCCACAAGCTTACACACTGGCAGCTATTCTAATTATAAACACAATTAATGCACACTTCATTTTTTTTTTATGTAATAGCGAGACCTTTACCTTGTGAATGAATGCATAGTTTATTTAACATTACTAAAATTGACTACGGTATAGTCCACTGTAACATTCCAAAATACCAACATACACTTTTGACACTGCACAGATCACAATGACAAATGTTCAGGTCTCCACTGGTTGTATATCCAGAAACTGACTGTTTTGCAACAAACATTTTTTTCCATAATGATGCATATGTTCAACAAAGGTATTATTTAGCACCCTGCATTTATTATAACAATGAATGATACATAATGATAAATGAGCCAACAAGTGTAAGACCGCCCTTACAGAACACTTAACCCTTTCAGAGTGACAGACAGGGACGAGTCTTTGTCCTACTTTTTGAAACTTGAATGAAGATCTGTTTATTGCATTATGAAATGCCTTTTTAGTGATATCTAAATTTGTGGACACACGGTGCTTATAAAGAAGGAGAATTAAACAGACAGATCCCCCATTTCATGCATTTAAAACCGAAATGGATCAATAAGAGTTTAAGTAACCTCAGTAGCTCTCAAACGTACAGGGCTAGACCAGTAGTTGACTGGATTGTACCGTATGATGACCAAGCATGTTCATATCCCCCAGTCATCTAAGGTTAAAAAGAACAGGAAAGGAGTCGTTTCCCAACAGGAAAAGAAGTCGCTTCCGAGCAGGAAACGTGTCACTGCGTTCCAGAACAATGTCAGTGTACCTGCCAGCCCCCCGCCTGACCACATTCCCAGTAGTACACAGCTTCTCTGGACAATCCACACGGCCTAATGTTTATTTAAACGGGCATCCAATGAACACACATGCCAGTGACTTTCTGGCGCTGCTATGTGCATTGCTAGCACAGCACAGGTCTGAAAAGAGCAGCAGGACACAAACAGAGCCAGGCCAACCCAGAACAGACAGAGCCTCATCACTGGAGTCATGACCAGCTTTGGCTGATGTGCATTTGAGGAGCAATGATAAACTATTTGTAGATGATTGTTGCCTCTTCTCTTCCATAATCAACATCAAAGAGAGATTTATCATCTGTTTTGGTTTTAAGAAATACCTGAAATACGAAATCCAATATAAATGAAAGCTAGTGTGGACCCCTAGGGTGAGACAGTTGAGTTATTCAGTAATCTCAAGACAAGATTATGTGGTTTCAGACACTGTATGATATTCAGTTATCTATAAACATGGACAAAATCTCTAACATGGACAAAAGACAGTAGCATCAGGCCAAATTTTGCAGGTGTAGTAAATGAAAATATGTAAATATGAGTACTTGATCTTCATCTGTCTGGAAATTGTCTCTACTTCACTAGCTGTGCACTGTCAGGGTGAAGAGTGGTCACTGTCCATCCAGACACCATCACTGACCATCAGCTAGGCCCTCAGAAAATTCAATTCATCCACCCCGCAGCAAAGCAGCTGCTGATTCCTCATGTCCAGCCGACTTGCAGTGGTCCTAACATGGACAAGCTTCTAAATGTTAAACTATCTTAACGTTAAGTAGTGAAATGAGGAGATGGACGTGCCTGTTTTTTTTGGACTGATGTCTCTTCACGTTCATAATGAACCAAGTATATGTAGGCTGGGCACTAAACAAGACCCCCAGTCAGAGAGGCAAAGAGGAGGAAGTACGTCTGAATCTGGCATGGAATGAAAGCAAGCTCTGTTAGCTATAGTATCATGCGACAAGGCTCTGTCAGGCGCACTGCTGCTGCTGTCCATCAGTCTCAGTGGGTGGAGGCAGATTGGACATTAAAACACAGCTCGTCATATTCAATCTTGTTTACTAGCATGTCAGCAATGTGTTCAGCATCCAATCAGGAACAGCTGAACAGCTCTGAGAGCACAGGGAGCTATGAAGATACTGTCACTAACAATCACCAGAAACTTATGTTGTGCGAACTGCACATCTAAATCATCACATGTCTTAAACTGTGCCGACTTGTTCAATAATTTCAAACAGGCTTGTTTGTGTGTGTAAGACAGATATTTATGTCAGTTCTTTGTCATACTGTTATAATCAGGAATTGACATATTTTTTTGTTCTAGTACTCTAGTGAGTACCTACATGCATTAACTGGTACGCACCAAAAATAAAAATATTCTCTGTGTCTCGGCCGTAGTCAGGGGCGTACCACTTATGTCAATCCCTGGTTATAATAGGCAAAAGTACAGATAAATGGCTACAAAGGCTTTTAGGAAGCCTAAAACTGGTCGCCATGGAAATGTTCAGCTTTAAGGCTTCTAAATGTGCAGTGAAATACCTACAAGGTATAAAGCGAAGAAGCCAATTTATCTCTGAGTCACCAGTAGAAGAGAGAATGGTTGTCTGCAGATCCAACATCTTATTAATCCTCATGTCCAGCCTACAGGAAGCCATCTGGGCTCAAGGCTGTGAGGGCTTAATAAACTCGACCCTCCGTTTTCCCCAGGGTGTGGCATTAATCCCTGTATCTCACTTGCTTTCTAGTGTTGCAAGGTTGCGCTACTATTTGGGCCTTATGATGATAGCTGAGGATTAATTGTCATATGAATAACCAAATTATTTCTTACCCTACCATTAAAATATTAATGAAAAACAGTAACAAGCATACAAGCTAGTTAGTGTTAAGTTTTGTAAACAAAACCAGATTCCTTTAAACCGGTCCACATAATTGGGGCGGGCCAGGTGTACAGCAGCACTGGGTGAAATCTGATTGGTCCCTGAAGTGTAATATCACCAGTCAGCTGATTTGCTTCTAGCACTTTATTGAATGCAGATAGGTAAATATGATAGACTGTGGCACTTCAAACACTTCTTGTTTGGCGATGCATTTACCTTTTGAGGGAGAGAAAGTATTAATGGAGAAGATTTCTGTTTAGGGTTTGGAGGTGACTTTGATGTTGACAAGTACTGAACTTAAGGGGGAATAGATATGTATATATACACACACACACACACACACACACATATTAGGGATGCACCAGTGATCGGCGATCACTCGCACGTATTGTCGATTTCAAACCGATCTTTTTTGGGGGGTTTATTTATTTGTTTATGTATTACATTTTATTTATTTAAATTTGTAAAAATGGAGGGAAAATTTGATTTCTGTTTGTATTTGCTGCAGAGCTGCTACTATCATATGTCACTATTTTAAAAGTAACGAGTAAACAGGGAAAGTAACAACCACGTTACATTAAAAAAGTTGAAACATTTTTTGTGTTGTTGTCATCGACTACATGTAGCAGCTCAAATTTTCTGTTGTCTGGGGGAAAAAATCGGTATCGGCCAATCACACTTACAAAATAATCGGTAATCGGAATCGGCCAAGAAAACTGCAATCGGTGCATCCCTAAGAGGTATATATATATCTACCAGAGGAAGATATGCAAAGTCACATCCCAAGTGGAAAAATATAACCAAAGAACTAGAAAGAAATTTTAGAAGCAAGAAACCTGTAATTGTGGTATATCTGGTGTGGCAGCATGAGACTGCATAGAGACATGAATGGTTTTGCTCAGTGTTTCGTCAACCACAAAGCTTCTTGGTAAATTACAGTTGAAAATGAAAGAGTATGAAAGAGTTTACTAGTTGCTTTTACAGAATATTAAGTAGCAGCAACACTAGTTAGTTAACTATGTAGATCACTTGTTTTTTCTTTAACCTCACTCACTCGAAGCACAAGCTCACCCTCTAAGAGACATCTTTTGTGAAATAGTGTTTCAAGCATGCCAGTCATTGATAAGTAATGAAATGTAATTCATGCAGAGTCCCAGACACTTCGGAATCATGGAATGTCTGTACTCCTCCTTGAAAAAGTAAGATGGAACATCCCGGCTTGAACTCAATTAATGTGTTACCTATAACGTATGGCATTCAGTGGGTTTTGACTAAAAGATGTCCAGTACAGCAGCCAGTGAAAATGACCTGGGGTCGAGAGTTAACATTAACATCACATGGTTTCAGTGACGGTCAGCAGATGATGACACACCAGTGTTAAGAGTTTCACTGTTTCAAACATGTATTGCTCTGTTTCGTCAGGACTGTATTCAAATAGACAAACCCTAAAGACCTGAAATGGTGCAGCAGTGCTATTCACACTGCCAGATGAACTAAAGATTCTTGAAGCCTGGAAACCCCCCAAAATCAGCTGCTCTTTTAAAAAAAGAACTCAGTCAAATGAACCAGCCTGAAGGATTTGAATAAAAGGATTAATTCAATCCTTAACCATTTTAAAAGAATTACTATCATCAAACCAACACTTTGCTATTATTTTATGCTACTGGATCACAAACATATGTAAACTTTGTGTAATTATAAACAGATATAATTCAGTTTGGTTCAATCTGCGATTCAAACAATTTCCTTTTTCTTAAAATAAACATAGTTTACTTAGGACAGTTGACCCATCCTCCCCTGAGTCCTAGAGGTGTTGATAATGAACACTTCTGGGTCTAGTTTCCATTCTCCTTCGTGCAGTGCTGGATATCTTCCAGGAGCACACTCCAGTTAATTACAAACCATTGGATTTTTCACACTGACACACAGCGCCTCATAGGACACCCAACACAGAACAATTAACATATACATACATATACATCCCTGTGCTGGGCATTTCTCACTATATGGCAGCCAGTGCAGGACAAAAAAAGAACAAAAAATAAACACTCCACATCACACAGAATCTGTCTCTCTCACACAGTAAACATACAAGCTAATTAGCTTATACGACTTAGTACACGCATGTGTAAAGCTATGATTCACTGATCATTAACACTAATAAATGAAAAACAGTACTCCAGTTTATGAAGCAAACAAACTGAAAAGGTAGCTGATGTGTTCAGAGGTTGTTGCTGATTGGTTATGATGCAAGAAACTGTTAGTGTAGCACATGGCTGGATTTGACCAAACAGTTTTATAAAATAGGAAAAATAAAATCATACATTGGTTACATTTTCTACAAGCAAACCTGCAATACAACCTGAGTCAAGAACCAAACTAAGAAAGGGTGAACATCAATCAGTCAATATTTACTACAAGATTTTACACAGCATCTGTCCCAGTACTGACTGAGGGGTGCCACACCCCATCACACGCACATTTCCAATCACAAGCATGTGCCACATTAACACCTCCGTATTGACATGCTCACTGGCCCATGCCGAGAAACCATTAGCACTCTGGAGTGAATGGGTAAACGAGAATGGGTGTGTTATGTGTGTGTGTAATTCAGCCACCCAGCTGGTCCTGGCAGCATTTGTGTTTTGATGGTATGTAAATGCCGTTCGTCACGCTGGGCTTCCTGCCTTCATCCTAAATCCTCCATCTCGAGCCCCTCCCAGTACACCCTCATCCACACACAGTACGGTATACATTAGAGTATAGCATTAACTGCTTAGTCTTATTTTTGTTACATTACTTATAAACATAAAATGTTAATATCAAAATTGGAATATAGGCATGCAGATTTCAGTTTTAAGTAACTAATATACTGCTCATCATCATCAGTGTTGAGAATACACTGCAGATACATTCACACACAGTTCATCCAGAAAAAGAACACACATCGAAAAAACGGTAAAGCTACACCATATAAAATGATCCTAATCATGACAGTGTCACATCTCAGATATGATCAGTATTAAACAACTCTCGAAAAAAGGGAAAGCATCTCTCACACGTCAACCCCCCAAAACCACAGCTTTGTTGGTGAGGCGAGTCACGCCCAACCATGCAAACCTCTCCTAAACCAACACATTTAAACAAAGAATCACAGCGAGGAGACTTACATTGCATCTTCCGAAAATGTGGCGGCTGGTCTTTGGCGCTTCTGTGCGGATTAAAGTCTAGGATCCAGTCTTTTGGGGTATTTTGTGTTAGGAGCACTATAAGCCGGCTGCCTCCTCCTGGTCTACAAGTGTGTAAGATCATTCATTTTCAAACTCCAAGCCCCTCCCCCTTCTCCAAGAACACACCCTCCTACACAGCCCCTCCTCTCCCGGACCCAAACACTCTGTGCAATCCGATTGGCTGCAACCTCTCACACCACATACCTCATCGCCCAAATATGGCTATGCTACCTCACTGACGGCTCCACCCACACACACAGTCATCCTCAGATGTATTATAGATAGGGGAGCTATGGGGTTACTGCAGGGCAAGTCAGAGAGATCACGCTGCATCAGGCGAGGCTGCAGCTGCACTGACTTCAGCATGAAGACATCCCTCAGCCTCCTAAAGGCCACGTGTACACACACACACACACACACACACACACACATCACATCTGCATCATCCTCCTAGCCTACATTTTGACGACTAAAGCGGGGCTTTGATAAAGTTTTGCATCCCTCTATTTGCTTCCTATGCATTTGCAGCTAACACTAGAAGCTGATACTCCTATAATTAACGCAGCTTCAAGCATCACACACTCACCTCCAACCATGTGATAAGTCAGACTTGCTTATTTGGTCTATGACTGTTGGTGTGATGATCAGGCATACCAATACATTTGTCCATGTAGTGCATTTACTCAGCAGCTCCACAGCTTGAGAAGAATGTGTAGTGAACTAATTATGGAGCTCACACACAAAGTTAAATGATGGAGGTTAAGCTTCCATTGTTTGATAGCTCCATTAGCCTCTATTAGCAAACTTCAGACGTTCTTAAATGTGACACAGCTATAGAGGGCTGAATCAAGTTTAAGGGATATTTTTAAAGGCATGTAAGTAAATATTTCTCAAAAAGGCTGCACAATTCAAGTAATACGATGCTTTCTAGATAAACTTGACAGGTTCACAGCTGTGGAGATAGGAAACAGATATCCTAAGCTTTCAAAACAGCTTAAAGCTATTTCACAGAAAGATACTTCATGACCTGAATGTGAATACAGAGTCTGATGTCTGAGATGTTCTTTCCCCCTAGACAGTTCTGAGATAAGGCCTTAAATGTGTGGTTTAAAAAAAAAAATATTCAGAAATTCAAGACACAGAGGTACATTAAACGTGATTTTAAGTAAATCAGACTCTAAAAAAGTATCTCTGACTTTTTCAAGATCTGCCACTATTTCATCATTATTAGCATTACATTGCAAAACGCTTAAAGGTTCACTGGTCCTTTTGGATTGCAAATATAAAGGATAAATCTGTTGTGCAACCCTGTGCCCTATCACTGCAACACTCTAAACAAGTTCATGCAAGCCGCCACAACTCAAACATAACATTCCCATTCGCCAAGTGAAGCAGCAGGCAGCCAGGAACACAGCACCCGGGGACTAGTGTGTGGGGACGGCACCTTGCTCAGGGTACCTCAGAGACAGTCTTTGGTATTGAACCCACAGCTTCCTGATTGCAGGGTAAACACCTAACCACTAGGCCTCCAGTTGCCTAGTAGTAATGGAGTTGCCCCTGTTATCAGGGCCATGGGTGTGAATCCCAGGACTGCTAGTAGCACTACTGAGATACTTTTGAGCAGGGTACTGTCCCCACACACTGCTCTATTCCTGCTGCGTTACTTGAGTGAGTGGGTTGAATGCAGAAAACAATTTAGTTGTGTTTACATACGACAAAACAGACACTTTACAGACACAAAACAAAATGTGTCAAATTTACAGTTGTCCAAATAGAGTCATGAGGCTAACAAACACTAGAGACCAACAGTCACCCAAATCTTCTACATAAATGCATCTTCTAAAACAT
Organism: Phenacogrammus interruptus; assembly: GCA_037974425.1. Lineage (NCBI taxonomy): Eukaryota > Metazoa > Chordata > Actinopteri > Characiformes > Alestidae > Phenacogrammus > Phenacogrammus interruptus. The sequence goes on from JBBPCW010284853.1 coordinate 8,456, forward strand.
GCCCAAAATGTCTGCTTCTTCAGCTGCCGATGAGCGCAGCATCATTTGGAGGAGTGTGCACAGGAGAGAACACCTCTCGACCTGTTCAGCTGTGCATGAGGCATAATTGATAGATCACAAGTGGTGTGTGCCCCGACGCAATGGGCAGCCTAGATCCGATAGATAAAATAGATTTTCAGTGTGAGAAATCGGAGGTGAGGCGTGAGAGTGTGAGCTGACAGTCAGATGCGCGTGTCTCACGCTCAGTGCATGAGAGCTGGCAGCCCTGAAGTCATGCTTTGTCCTAAACTACATAGAGTCTGTTCCACCTTAATGAAGAACTGTACACAGACTGAGAGAAGATTTAGTGATGTATTTTTACAGAAGTAATTTGGACATCTGTTGAGTTCTAGTGTGTTAGCAAAGTTAATCTTGTAGGTCTTGTGCTGGCCGACTGCCTACATGTGGGATAAGTGGGGGAAAAAAACCCAAACTTTTTTTTATTTTCATACTTGAATAAATGTCAACAAGTATGTAAAACAACAATGTTCTTTTTTATAGTTAGATCACCTTTGGATGGTTTCATTTAGATAGAAAATGAATTTATCACTTCTTTTAAAAAGAAAAAACTTTTATACTATATGAGCCATTTAGGGAATTTCAAAAACATTCCCCAAATAGTTCATATGGTCTGTGTATAGAAGTGAGGCTGCAAAACTGCCTGTTTTGAATACACAATTTCTGTGATGTCACACATTTACATACACACTGACTAACGCCTGCCTGATACTGAGTAAGTCTCTTTCATGCCACTAAAACAGCTTTGACCTGATGAAGTAAAGACTCCGCGAGACCTCCAATGGGATGCTGTGGCACCAAGACGTTATCAGCAGATCTAAGTTGCAAGTCAGGGCCTCCAACTAGATTCAGCACATCCCACTCAATCAGACTGAGATCTGGGAAATTTGGAAATCAACACCTTTAACTCTTGGTCACGTTCCTGAATCATTTCTGAACATTTTTGTAAATAGGACACAATATTATGCTGAAAGAGGCCGCTGCCATTAAGAAATACTAAACACAGGTAAGTGATGCGCATGCAAGTGTGACTCATCAAACCAGGCCACCTTCTTTTGCTCCATGATGCAACTCTGATGCACTTTGTAGCCACACACTGTGTATTCTGCCACCTTTTTATCACAGCCAGCATTAGCTCTTTAAGCAACTTTTGCTAGGTACTAACCACTGCATATTAGGAACATTTCCTGACGTTTTGGAGAGGCTCTGACCCAGTTGCCTAGCCATCACAGTCTGATTTTTGTCAAAGTTGCTCATATTTCCTGCTGAGATGTAACCACAGCCTACAGAATAGACTATTTTTGGTAAATAAACCCATGTGTTATAAATCAACCACAAAGTAAACAATAAAATCCAAAAAAGTGTAGGATATAAGAACTGCAGATACAGAACGTTACGAGAAGCTTTACTGGCTGACTCAAGGGGAATTTCTTGAGCTCTAACAGCTCAATCCTGAATTTCCAGTTCAATGAAATGCAAAGTAAAAGCAAGAGCTCATCTCTTTGCATGCAAAACAGGGGCTCAGCTTACAGCACGATGAAAACCACAGTGCTTTTGATGACCTACATGGCAGCACGAGAGTCAAGTATCTTGAAATACTCAGGTGCAGAAAGTCACAAGAGCATGAAAAGGTGAACACCTGACCTCTAGATGTCAATTTAAACTCTGACACAAGTCAAACATTTAAGAGCAGTTTTTTGGAAACAACAATTACAAAATGCACTCATCAAAGGACAATGCTATTAAATATTTATTCAGTTAATAAAAAATTTAGCATTATAGAGAAAAGAGAATGATTAAAAATTGCAAAACTGTAGTGGCGATACACCCCTTACTCTCTTCTGAAAGTCTATTATTCACGTTAGTGCTTTGCTTGCTGTTTATCAAAGTAAAATGTAGGGGGTTTTGCTATACACACTCAAATGATGTTGGAAACTGAGAAATACTATTTTTCCTATTTGAATATTTCACTAAAACCTCCAAAGTGGCATTTCCACGTGGGGGATTTTAAATGGTAAAGAGGTTAATAAGATGTGAGGCATCTGCCACTTTTTCCTCCAGTTAATAAATGCCTAGCAGTGAATGTGAGAAAATATATATCCTGTGATTGAAAAGCAGGAAATATACACTACCGGTCAAAAGTTTTAGAACACCCCAATGTTTCAAGCTTTATTTAATTGAATTTCAAATATTTCAGGTCCAATGAATAGCATGAAATGGTACAAAGGACAG
>JBBPCW010284896.1:0-10743 GCA_037974425.1 Phenacogrammus interruptus
GCCTCAGTAACTTGCATGAGTGTGTGTGTGTGTGTGTGTGTGTGTATGTGTATGTATGTATGTATGTATGTATGTATATATATATATATATATATATATACACATACATATACATACACACACTCCCTTACTTGTGCCCTTTCAACTACTTTGATAACTTCGATCTAATTCCCTAATGGTTTTTATTCTTTCTACACTGTTGACAGTTTATGTCTGCAAGTTAAAACACTTCATAAACACACCTGCCTACTGAGACACTCCTGAGCGGAGATGTGTGTGAGAAATTAGCAGTAAATGAACACCCCCACCCCCGCGCTGCACTAGGCTGTGTAAAGCAGGGCGTGTGTGTGTGGGGTGTGAAGCCGAATGACAATGCGAGTCTTTTCACACAGACCTGCTGAGCCGGCTCTTTCTCACCAAAACCCTGCGGGAAACGGCCGGGCTCCACCAGACACAGACATTCAGGAGACAGCGGCTCAGACACTTTGTGCGCACACACCATCGCACACAGCTTGGCAAATCATTTTCTCATCATGTTTAAAAGTTTTCTGAACAGCTGTTTTGGGCTGCAAGCATTAATTAATACATTTTCATTAGGAACAAAGTGACGTGGAGTAGAACCACACAATGTCAAGTGGCTCAGTGCTTTATTAAGCATCCAGAAAATACCATATTTTTTTTTACATGTAAGCTACACTTTATAATAAAATTTAGCCATGGAAGAAAATAATAAGTAATAGCAATTTTGGAAAACACACACAACTACGTGTGTGTGTGTGTAGATTTATTTTGGTCCTCAGAAACCAGTGCTTCTGAAGTCCGCAAGACTTAATTCTAAACAATGGAAATGAGAATTCTAAAATAATTAAAAGGGAAGATTAAAAACAGTTGAACTGAGTTGTGTGTTTCATGCATGCATTTTAACTTTACACAGCACAGTGCATAAGTCTTCACCCCCTTCATTTCTTCACCAAAACACTTTTTCAAAAGACTTTCACACTACAAACAAAGTTCATAAAGCAATAATTTTCAACTGCTTTTCAGGTCAAGATTAACTATGTTTTGTGTGTGTTTTCCATTTTCCTACCCCTAAAGCACTGCTCTGGTTCATCTTTGTATTAAAAAAATATATCAAAAGAAAGAAGAAACCTTTTAGTTTAACAAGTTGCAGCTTTTTTTAAGAGACGTTAAGCAGCTCTGGTTTCACAGATTCTGAACACGACGCGGTCCCGCATCCTCACCAACGTGTGTGTGTCTGCAGTTACAACCTTGTGTGTATGTGAAACAAAGAGGTGAGAAGGTACTGAACCACTTGGCCCTCAGTACCTGAACGAGGCGCCAGCACGCCCAAAACTTTGCTAACATAGTTATATACAGTTCTACCTTACTTAGAGGTTCTGTGTCTCTTGAGTTTCAGAAGTGGCAGGAAGTTTTTGTTAATGAAAAATATATTTATTTCTGATTGTAAAAACAAGCAGAACAATCACATGGTGTGAGGAAAAGCAATTGTGTGGGTGGGTGGGTGTGTGTGTGCGTGCCCTCATGAGCGTAGGAATGGGTGCAAGGGGTGCATGTGAGAGCAGAGGTGTCCACAAGAAGCTTATGCCATACTTCTGACTATTTTGAAGACAGAAAAGAACTGTAAATTAAATTCCACCAGGAACATACTTTACTTACTTGTGAATATAAAAATATTTGCATATGGTTGGTTTAATTTTGGTTTCATCATACATGGTGCAACAATCCCCTTAAAGTGGCTCATTCACATCTAACAGCACCAATGTGACAGACACGCTGCTGTCTTTCCCCCCTATGTATTAGTCCGTTTACAGGAACTGACACCTTTTAACCCCCAGAAAGTGATTGACGCGCTGCCGTGTTGAAAGTGCACTGCTGCTAAAACATCCTCATTTGGAGCTTGTGTGTCTAGGTATGTGTTTGATCATACGTTGTGTAGAAACAGATCTGAAATCTAAGTATGTAATGTAAATTTTAAAGAAAATATTTAATTTAGAAATGGCATCCATTTTGTTAAAATGTATCATTTGGGGTGGGGGGTTGTTGTGGGAGGAGTGTAGGTCCAGGAATTCATATATCAGCAAACAACAAAAACTGCAGAAATAGGAAAAAATACACTCAAGGTTCTAAGGGTTAACTGCTGCTGAGGTTATGAATAAATCGCAGGTGTGAAAGGAGCTGAGGAAGGTGAGGAAGGCTGAGATGTGTGTTTGTACTGACTGTGTGAGAAGCGCTGGGTGATGGGCGTCCCCGGATACGGGTAGGTGCGACTCTCCCACTGAATGTTTCCTTCCTGCACAGCCCTCAGGAAGCCGTGGTAACACTGATATGCTACACCTGGAGACATAGAAGGACATGGTTACTCTCTTCAAAGAGAAACCAGAGGTGATTCACACAACACTCAGCTGGGTCTACGTCAACAGCACTGTCACAATTAAAGATGCCACTTTATTTTTCCAAATACAGTAAACCCCCAGTTTTACGCGGATTGGGACTCGCGGATCCAGTCACACGCGTTTTTTTAGAACGAAACTGATTGTTTTATGCGGAAATATTCAAAACGTGGAACCTGCAAATAACCTCTCTTTCTCTCTGTCTGTATCTCTCTCTCTCTCGCTCTCTGTATCTCTCTCGTTCTTGACTTTTCCAGAGCGTGCGCCTCTCTCTCTCTCTGTATTAGGGATGCACCGATTGCAGTTTTCTTGGCCGATTCTGATTACCAATTTTTATGTAAGTGTGATCGGCCGATACAGATTTTTCTGATACCGATTTCCCCCCCAGATAACAGAAGATTGGAGCTACTGCATGTAGTCGACGACAACGACACAAAAAAACGGGTTTCAACTTTTTTAATGTAACGTGGTAGTTACATTCCCTGTTTACTGGTTACTTTTATTATAGTGACATAGTGGCAGCTCTACAGCAAATACAAACAAAAATCTAATTTTCTTTAATATAAAGATTTTTTTTCATAAATTTTCTTTACAAATTTAAATAAATAAAATGTAATACATAAACAAATAAATTAAAAATAAAGATCGGTTTGAAATCGGCAATACGTGCCAGTGATCGGTGCATCCCTTCTCTCTCTCTCTCTCTGGAGCAGGCGACTCTCTTCCGGTCACACACTCTCACTCACTCTCTCATGACTTTTCCGGCGCGCGCGCCTCTCTCAACTTTTCCGGGGAGCACGCGTCTTTTCTCTCTCTCTGCATCTCTCTCGCGCGCTCTCTCTCTCTCTGTCTCTCTCTCGTTCGTGACTTTTCTGGAGCGTGCGTCTCTCTCTCTCTCTGTATCTCTCTCTCTTGCTCTCTCGTTCTGGAGCGCACGGATCTCTCGCTCTGTCTTACTCTCTCACTCTCTCTCTCTGCCTCTCTCATTCGTGACTTTTCCATATTTAAACCTCCAGTTTATCTTTACATTTTCATTAAGGGTAATGTATTAAATTGTTTAAAATGAAATTAAAGGGCATATTTAGGGTTTACACTATTAAAATAGGCATTTTAAGGCATTTTTTGGACCAAAACACAACAACACGGTTTTTCATTACACGCGAATAACGGGGGGCTTACTGTACCAAGTCTGAGAATCAGCCAATACAAATATTTTTCTTCATGCACTTTAATCTGTATTCTTGTATATTGCTTCATTCATCCCTAACTTAACCTTAAATCCAACTTTCAGTACATATTCATTTCATGGTTAACTTTATTGCTTTCTTTATGATTGTGTTTATGCTTATTTTATCCCTGTAAGGCAAGAGCGACCTGCGTATGATTAGGTGTTCTACAAATGAACTTGCTGTTAAAATGTGGTAAAAATGAGCAATTTAATGGAAGCTTCACCTAAGACAGCATCTAAAAGCAGGTGCTCAAACCCACAGGAAGCATCCAGAGCACGTAGGTCCCTCATCTGACATCATAGCCACAAGCTCAAAAAAGTGATTGTTATGTAATACTAATTTTTTTAATTCATGTATAATTTACACATAAATAACTTACATTTTTACTACAGGCTTGAAAGTTTTACATCCGTGTTTTTATAAAAACAAGCAATGTGTTGGTCTTAAAACAAATTAAAATAAAGCACAGTTAAAACAAATGTTTACTGTTTGGTTTTGAAGTGTAACATTATACACTAAGTACAGTTTAATGGATGGGTATTGAGATATATTGAGAGGTTACCCGTGATTCCAATCACTGCTAGTCTTGGTACTAAAAATGTGACAATGTCGTGTTGTTACATGTGCAATTGCGATCAACTGTGATTTCGATACACCTCATGATGCTTAAACAGCACCGAAATAATCACTTTTATCAAAACACCCACATCATGTATAAACATTTTGACTGGTTAGAGATATAGCTGCGAAGGCCAGCGTCTCAATAACGGTTCTGTTTAGCTCCACGGACTCACCTTTGATGAGGCGATACCATTGTTTGCACACCAAGGCGGCGGTCTTGTGCTCCTGATAGGGGGAAAGGAAAGACAGGATATACTCCAAAACCTCCTCCGGCAGCTCCCCCATTGCTCTCTGGCCATTCATTCCAGGCTGCAGTGAGCAATCTGTGTTCATTTCTCCGGCGCCGCCGCCTGACTTCATCTCCACAGCCAAGTCCTCGCAGTGAACGGCTACTGTGACCCCACTGTCCTCGGTGTCCATGTCAACGAAGCAGCCATCCTCGCTGTCGGAGGACCGGGACATGCTGCCTGCGAAAAGAAGACAGATCTAAGTCAGAAATCCAGAATTACAATCAAAAACTCTGAATCAGTAAACTTTATTGAGCTCAGAGGAAATTGCTTATGCTACAACTGCACAGACACACAGGCATCAAAAGAATATAAAATATGTTTGGATATAAACACCAAAGATACACATATAATAATAAAGAACAACTTTATTGATTCAAGGGGATGTGGAAACAATAGAAACACAGTCATCAAAATATACCATTACAGGAGCACTGCACCATATGGATGAGATTTTTGAAATAAAAAAATATTTTGCACATTGTTTTAAAACATTTACTCCCTCACAAGCATACATTACATATTTGGAAAATAAGCTACAAAAACATTCAATCAGAGCCGTTAAAGATAAAAAATTAAAGTCACAAGACATCAGGGCTGTGAAGCTGTGACTGGTCACCCGGTCAGGAACATAATGATTGGTTAGAGGCTCATTTGCATATAGCAACATTCTGTTACACCAGTATTACAGAACATATGAAAACACAAATCACATGCGAATGTATTTCCCCCAGCCACTGCTCAGTTATAATGTATAAAGGTCTTTCCATATTAATGCTGTTGGGAAAGTGACACCTGTAGCATCATCAGTCCTGACTGGGCTGGGAGAACAAGCTGCTGCTCAAAGGATGAAAAAAGGAGCTTTAGGAAGTTCTGAAGCTCTTTGTTTATCATCAGCCTGAATTACTTTATACGCAGGCTAATGAGAGAGAGAGAAAGAGCGAGAAAGAGTGGCAGATGGAAAAAGATATATAGACAGAAAGAGAGAAAGAAAGACAGGCATAAACACAGGAAGATATGGTAAGAAATAGACAGAGAAAGAGAGAAATACATACAGACAGAAAGACAGACATAGACAGAGATAGAGACATCTAGGAAGAGAGAATGCAAGAGACATCTAAACAGAGCGATAGGAGGAAGAAAAACATAAGATCGAAGAAGAAGGACAAAGACATTGACAGTAAGAGAGAAAGAGAAGAGATAGACATAAATATGGAAGGAGGAGATACATACAGACAGAGAAAAACAGAGACAGAGATACAGGAGACAGTGAGAATAGACAGACATAAATAGAAGAGGAGATGGAGAACGAGAGTCATAGAAAGAGAGACAGATAGAAAAGACAGGAGATGAGAAAGATAAGCAGACACAGATAGACACGATAAAGAAGGAGACCGAGAAAGATGAAGAGACACACACACAGAGAGAGCGAGATGGGCAAAGAGACATAAGATAGAGGATTTAGAGCAGGAAAGAGACATAGATAAAGAGAAGAGATATGCATAAATTCCTAAGGGGAAGGAGAACAAGGCAGAGGGAGACAAACATAGACACACAGGAGACGGAGAATGATGGACACAGACATACAGAGAGAAAGATAGTAAGAGCAATAGTATCTTAAGTAAAAGCAATACATGCAGCGATAAAGAAAGGGAGAAAGAGCAGACAGGTATGCAAGCCAGGAGATGGAGATGGAGAAAGAAAGAGACATAGGCATAAAGAGAGATAAGAATAGCCAGACAGCGACACGATACAGAAGATGAAGAAAGATAAAGAGACATATAGGCAGAGGGGAAAGTGATCGAGCGAGAGGGGTTATGTACATTTTCGCAACCTCACTCAAAAAAATGGAGGCTCAAAAACACACGATTTCGTAAGGGACACTCTGGCTGGTGCCCTGCCGCGGACCCTGTCCGGTGAAGCGGTTCGGGGGAGTATACGGGCGGCGGCGGCTGAAAAAGCGCCGTTATTTCGGCCCCGAACTCAAGCAGCGCTGCTAACGATGCTAACGGAGCTAACGCAGGTCTACACACCCTCAAAACCAAAAACTCGCCGCTTCTGTGGGCTTATATGTTTCGGGCCGGTCTCACGAACCGCACTGCCGCCGGTAGTTACCGTACTGTGCGGTTCCTCGGCTCCGCCGTGGTGATTTATTCTCGCTCCGCGCCGCGCTCCTTTATCCGCTCCCGGCCCGCTCCGCCATCTTCACCCAGCGGCCGCGCGCACGCACACAGCAACAGGGCGAGGCGGGAGCGCGCACGCACACAGCAACAGGGCGAGGCGGGAGCGCGCACGCACATAAGCCACAGGGACGCCTGCGTCATCGGCCCGGCGCGTCGAGCGCGCGCATCAGGCCCATAAAACACACAGAAAATACCAAAATAAAAAGAACTGCAGCTGTTGAGAAAAAAAGTTAAGAAAAAAGTTTTTTAAAAGCTATAATCAAATAGTAATGTACATAAACACGCACAAGCAAACATACACATCCAAACACCAAGGACAAGTGAAATAAATGAAAGTTTCTCCTCTGTGCATTATCACTGTTTTTGTTAATGTCTGATGGTACCTTACCACAATAAAAGTAATACAATGCAATACAATACACTAAATATGATACAACACAATCCAGTACAATAAATACAGTAAATAACATACAGTACAACACATATAAAACAATCCAGTACAACAAAGAACAGTGTTGTGGTGTATAGGGTGACGAGTAGGTGACACTAAATAAACACTGAATAAAAAACTTATGATAAAGTAAACGAAAAGATAAGAAAAAAAAACCTTTATTAGTTCCACAAGTGTATGTGTGTGTGTGACATATATTGCCATTTCAAACTCATCTGTGAATACATAAAATCATCTGTGAATACACAGAGAAACATAACACCAATGAGGGCAAACACACTAAAAACAATCAAAGATCAGAAGAAGAAAAGGTTTGACAACACAGAAATGCACATAATAATAAAGAAATATGTATTGTCAATACAAATTACAATGTGGGAATAAAATAGAGGAGTAGGGAAGCACTAAAATGTGCAGAGCAGCTGCACAGGGCTTCAGTTTGACAGAGTGAAAATCTCAAATGGCTCCTTGCTCCCTACGTAGTGTACTACAGTGAATGTGAACTATAAACCATTCGCTTTTATACCCAATGTACCACACGCAACTGAATACACAAGGACACTTCATCAGACACGTCATGCATTTTTAGGGTTAATGGGTTTTCAAGAAATGTTTAGTGCACAATGTAGGCAGCCAGACACTCCTATAACTAAGGCCTTCAGGAGAAGTATAGGCATGGGTGCATCTCTAATTACTCCTCACTACCTATATAGTGTACTTGCAAATCGTGCCTCTACAAACACATTCGGTACCAGATGCTCCGTTTTTGCTAATACTATCGTCTGTATGGTTGCCAGATGCGATACTTTTCTGTGTAGTGCACTAGGTGTGGAGTAATGATCCATTTGAGACGTGCCCAGGGACGCACAGGCGACCCCAGGCGGTAGAGGGAGGTAACGCTCCACAAAATACAAGTAGCGCTTTTGAGTCGGGATTGATTTAGCCGGAGTTTTGAAGCTTAAACTAAATTAACGATGGAAGACGAGGACGTGTCCGATAACTGGGAGGACGCCGCGGACAGCGGGGTGAGACACGGGTGTTATGGGCCGCGTTGCCGACCTGATATTTGTGTCTGAGATTAGTATTTTTAGCTCCGAGGCCTCTCCGAGCTAACGGTAGCCGGTTAGCCTTAGCTTAGCATAATCACTGAGCGTTCGAACACAACAGAGTAGTTAATTGGGGTATTAATGCTCGTAAGAGAGTGTTTTTTCTGTCATTAGACGGCTTCGTTGTGTGTTCTTAATACTTCCCTGCATCTGTGTTTTAGTTAACAGTGCATGTGGGCTAGTTAGCTTAGCGTAGTTTCGAGCCTGAAGTTGTTGTCTCTCCGGTCCACCTTAAACAGCGCGGTGGTTAACAGGTGTCACTCTTTTACCTGAGAGTGAGAGAAGATGGAACTAAAGCTTCACTTAAGGTGGAATGGGAAAATCGTACTGTAGCTGTTAAGTATTCAGCTTAGAGCTGCACGATACGGACGAATTATGAGTATTGTGATTTAAACTGCCACATCTTCAGACTGCTTTGTCTTTCAATATTTTGAAGCACAGTATCATCACTTTTGCTCTAATTAAAGATAGCTTGAAATGTTACTTGTTCTGGATAAACAGAGGATGGAAAATGGCCATACTATAAGAGAAGGCATTATGAATTACATTTGTGGTAACAAAGGAAAACATGAAATAGATTGAAAATGTTGAATACAGGCCTTGCCTTGGAAAGGTTAAAGATAATATTTTGACTCACTTTATCAGAACACCTAATAACTCACATGGAGCTGTGTTTAGCCTGTAAGAAACACTGTGATTTAATTAGGGGCAGATTAGCATATTGCAACGTTCTGTGATATCAGTATTGTATAGATGAATATCACAATACCGATTACCAGATATTGTTGAGCCCTAGTTCAGGTGTTAAACTTATTCAGGAGGGCTAAAGTAACTAAAGCACAAAGTCAAGACTCTCCAACAGAAAAATGTCTGCTGGGTCAACCCTACTGGACATCCCTTAAGTTACTTGGCTAACACCAGTTAAACCCATATACTGTATTGCAATTGTGATTACTGTTAGTACATTAAAAGACCAATGTCATCACTTTTCTGGATTTAACAAGGTTCAAAGTTTGTTTCCCATTAATTAAGCCTCTTATTCAGAAAACAGCAGTATATGGCAGCCAATAAAAAGTTGATAATTTGCATATATTAGTCTTAAGTACCAGTACCAGCAACAGTTTATTTAATTCTGAGGAAAACAACAGTTTGAAACATGGTTATATCACTGCTTCACTTGGTGAATGGGTTAAATGCAGAGAAAAAAAAATTACACTGCTTATGCTGTGTTCTGTGCTTTGAGCCCACTTCATGTATATATATATATATATTTTTTTTTTGTATACACACGTTTTCATGAGACATTCATTCGTATAACATAAATATTGTTTCCTATGGTCGGCTTTGGTATGGGCTTTTGGGCTTCAGTTCCTGAGGGCCTTCATAATCAGGGCAGGAAGACGAGTCGTGTGCAGGTGGGCCTCTCCACTTGAGAGTGTTTGATCTCTCGTGTTTTATCTGCAGGAAATTGAGAGACGTCTCGAGGCCAAGTTGAAGATCAGTCAGAAATTAGAGTGAGTGAAACTGTTAAACACATTTACAGCTGTTTGAATTAAAGTGAGTGAGCGCTTTGTCACACTTTACATTTTGATGAATTTCTTGAAGGAAAGCAGTTTGTAAAAGCTGTTGATTTAGTAAATTATTGACTGATCCAGATAAGCCCTCATCCTGTTCCTCGCAGTGTTCAGAGTTTGCCTGTTAAGACAGCAGTGGTGATCCAGGACGATTCGCTGCCCGCCGCCCCTCCCCCCCAGATCCGGATCTTGAAACGCCCCCCCAGTAACGGCTCCCTTGGGCCGCAGGCGGTGACACGGCCGGCGCAGCAGGTGAAGTCTCTCGCTCAGAGAGAGGCGGAGTACGCAGAGGCCCGCAGGAGGATTCTGGGCAGCGCAGAGGAACCTCAGGAACGACCAGACGCAGAGAGGTGAGACGCACACACACCTCTGTTTGCTTTACTAGATTTATGACAACTTATGTGGTCTACTATTTAAGCATTTTTTTTAACAGTCATTTAAATATAAAATAAAACAGTTTTCTAATACATAATCATTAGAACATTTTATTTATTTATGGGCTGTTTCTGACTTTATAAAAAAAATATGCTCACTGTGTGTAGTCACCAATATAATTTTGATTTGCGACATTGTCACTACATCGTCACTACATCGTCACTACATCAGTCACAAATAATATACAGTTCAGATAAATGAAGAACAATTTATTTATATCACATGGCTTTGTTTGAAAGTTTTGTATTGAAGACTTTTTGAGCATTATGTTTACATTAGAGATGCTCCGATCAGCATTTTTGGGGTCGATCACCGATTACCGATCACCAAGATCATGATCGGCCAATCGCCGATCACTGCCGATCACAGAATGGCAGGGGAATGAGAGAGGGAGGGAGACGATTTGCATGCTCCGGTAAAGTCACGAACGAGTGAGTGAAAGAGAG
>JBBPCW010284930.1:0-10741 GCA_037974425.1 Phenacogrammus interruptus
GCGATTAATCGCGAGTTAACTATGGCAAACATGAGATTAATCGCGATTAAATATTTTAATCTACTGACAGCCCTAATGTTTATATGATATACAGTTTTTCTCCATTTTTCTCCTCTGTTTCATACACACATGTTTAAAAGGAGCTGTATCTCCTGCAGTACTGATCACGAGCTTCCCACAGTTGGCCATCTGTCAGTCTGACTGGTGCTCTGATGCGTTTCCTTCATTTCCTTATTCTTGGCCTTCTCTCTTCTCCCCAAACCACTCCTGTTGTCTCCGGTCCTCTGCTGGCCTCTCGCTGGCCCTCTGCCTGCCTCGGCGTCCCCCTCCAGGACCTGTTAGAAACCAGCAGCTCTTAATTTAGGGATCCGTCTCACAACAGCAGGCGCTGGAAGGCAGCTTGGAGATGATGAAGATGCTTTAGTCTGAGCAAATGGTTTAAAAATGGGACATTATGAACTTTGAGGACGTGTTCACACTACACAGCATGGAACTCTAGTTAGTTTGGTAGTTATGAGGGAAAAAAGCAAACAGTTACTGAATACGAATGAACAAGGCAAGAAAATAACTTTTGGCTAATTAGCTGTTGTCTAATTAGATTTGTGTAGGTGCCACATAGGAGTCATTGGTGTGTACAGACTCTTTTATATATCATAGTAATTCTTTCTGATTTTAGCTTTACTGAAATGACTTGAGGAACAAGTTGGAGAAATAAGTAGATGAACTGGAAGGCAGATGCAGATTCTAGATCTTATTTATGTCGAAAAATCAACAGAATATGGCCTAACGTTCATCATGCTGTGATCAAAAACAAATTGTACCAAAGTGTTCTACATCATGTTGACTGTTTCATGGAGCATATGCTACTGAATAAAATGCTTCATCTGAATGTTTTACATATGCTAATGAGAATATCTCCATATGAATTACCATATGCACTTTCACTCACCTGTATACAGAATATATCAGTGCAATGTTACGTGGAGTGAAAGTTATAATGTTGAATAAGCAAAGTGACCCCTTATAGTCATGCGTGAATACAGCACAGTGTGAACTTCTTTCTCTGTATTTAACCCATTCACCAAGTGAAGCAGGGCGTGCCACCAATGTGAGGTGCACAGGAAGCAGGCTGTGGGGGCGGTACCTTGCTCAAGAGAACTTTAGTGATGACACTAGCAGTGTTGGGATTCGAACCTACACCCTTCTGGTCACTAGGCCACCAGCCGCTTCAAGTACGGAACCTTTATGACAGCAGTATTGGAGGGGAGGATGGTTAGGGATGGATGGATAAAACAAAACTATTTGTTGTCAAAATTATTTTAAAATCTTTGAACATAACACTAGTGTCAACCATTTGTGTAGCAATTTCAACAAATGTTGAGGAGAAGCCCCTAAGTTTTGCTGTTAAGACTTTTAGGGGTACATCTCAAGTGTCAGTCAAAGCTCTCGGCCCTGCCAGATACCCCTAATTCGCATCCTGGCATTAGTATTGCACAGTAATCCCCAAATCTGTCCAACTACCACAGTGTTTGCACTCCTCCCAGCATACCTGATCCAGCTGATTCCCCAACTGTTCATAGGCTGAAGTGGATCTGACCACAAAAACAGGACTTAGAGGTACTTCAGGTACTCCAGTCAACAACACTGTGGTTTATATTATAGAAGAGTGTGTATCGTTTTCCTTCTTTCATTTTCCAGACCTTATGGGTTTTAGAATCTGTCCGCGTCTGAAGAAAAACAGAGGCTGATTTGATGTGTTTTCAGTACATAAACCTTAAGCTCCGCTGTACATCACAGTCTAATAAAGGAAAGTGCCAGAGGCGAAATGCTAAACTCCGAAAACAGGAAAATAATCCCCCGGTTAGATGCAAATGTCAGCGGATGAAGTGTTTGAGCAATTTTGTGCTGTTTGGAAGTCATTTGATGCGGCTGTTTTTATAAGGGGATATATTCTAGTTTCATTTTGAGGCCAATATACCCCTTCATTTCCGTTGTTTGCTGCATATTGCAGGTATGTGCATAATCTTTATACCGCCTGTGTTTTGCTCGGGTCCGTCACGAAAACGCGAAAAACAATACGCCGCAACATATTAAAAACCTCTGACCTTTGCGGAAATGCCACTTATTGAAAGTAGGGGAGGCCACAGCCATTATCATTTTTCAAATATTCTTTGGAGTGTTTAAATTCTGCAGGTTTTGCGCACGTCAGTCTACTTTTCATACGCCGGATGATGGGGACGATCAGCCTTGGTTAGTTTTATGCAAATAGATGAGCGGTTCGTCCTTAGCCGACGCACATCGCTGTCAGTAGTGATTTACTTCTGGTCATATTTCATCAGGTTCATCCATCATATTTCACTCATCGCCACACTCGCAGGATAGAAGATAAGCGGCTTTTTGCTTGGTAAGCAATGCAAAGTAAGACTAACATCATCTCGGCCTAAAAGGATCCTTCTTGGTCGCTTCGTTTGTGCTATTAGTTTGCTATTGACCCTGATACATCTCTATAGAACTGTATGCTATGAACAGCAATCACTATCAGTCAATTATGGAAAAAATTCCAAACAGTGCACTCTCCTATTGGGCACTTTATCTGTAGCTCCACCCTAGTAGCTCCACCTTATTTATTTTTATAGCCCATTATCAAACACGAAGGTCATGCGATGTACTTTACAGGAACAGAATAATATATTAATAAATCATCAAAATAGTAGGAAATCCTTTAAGAGAAAAAAATGTAATGCATAGAATATCAATAAAAGTAGATGGAAGTGCAGATGTTTAAAATAAGATGGAGGAGAATTGTGCAGTTACAAACACCGTTACAGTTGTGATAACGGGACACCAGTACACTCTCTAAGTGTATTGGTGTACAGTACTGGTATTATAGTGGCACTCTAGAACTTCAGTGGTCATCTTTTCACCACAGAAAATCTCTTGGCTGGATATTTTTGGATGATGGACCACTTTAGCCTAGCAGTACTGAGAATAGTCACTCAACCCAGTCATATAGGTCTGTAAAAAAATGTGTATAGGCACCTGCATAAACTGTTTAAGCCATTTTTCTCAGCGTGTGATAAAGTGCCTTTCTGCCTGTAAAGTTATTGTGTGAGCTGGTGAGGAGAACACTGTTCCAGATTCCTCCTCAGTTCCTCCAGCCATTGTTCTGATTTGTGAAACACCATCAGCAGCTCCTGGTTTGTGTTTCTAATAAAGTGTCCAGGAAATGGAAGGTTGATGTTTCTGTAAAAGTGTTTGTTATATGTGTGTGTTGCAGATGGGACTCCATACACCTGGTGGGTCGGCAGGGGCAACGAGAAACACTTCTACTGGGGAGGTTCTGCTCCCGGCATCCAAAAATGCGCCTGTGGCATTGAGCGCAACTGCACTGACCCCAAATATCACTGCAACTGTGACGCAGATCAGAAACAGTGGTGAGTAGCTTCTGCATTAAAGCAATAGCAAAAATGTATCATTTTATTTGAGCTGAAATGTAGTCAAGCAGAAGAGACCTATCATGTCTAATGGTGCACTGGAGTTATGAGGCCAATGTAACTAGTTAGACTTAGACTTTGTCATCAATGCACAGGGTACAACGAAATTGGTTTCAAAATCTTAGCAGTGCTACAAACATTATCTAAAAATACACAAATCTTAATTAACTAAATATATACCGCACAAGCCAGAAGTTTGGGCCCATCCTTGAATTAAAAAAATATATAAATACACTGCTTTTTCAGAATTTTAGTATAAAAAAACATTAGACATACTTAAAATGAATGTAGCTGCATGGCTTTGAAGTGGAACAATATACACTGTAAGTGCAAAACACACCCCTCCCCTGTATCACAGCAGCATAGGTTCACCATATCTTTAAAACTTTTGGAAAGGACTTGTGCCCAAACCCTCCCAGCACATTTTCAAGCAGCAAACAGTTCTAACTCATTTGCTGGAGTGTCAGTCTTTAATGTGTCAGTCTAGCTCATGTCTGCAGCTCAATGGGAGAAAGATCTGGAGACTAGGGAGGACAAGACATCAAACATTTTGCTTTTCTTTAGACTGGATATAATGTTGGTGCAATTTTAAGAGTGCTTGGGATCATTATCCTGTTGAAGAATGACATTTTGTCCAGTAATACGTCGGAAAGAACCGTGTGATGTTGAAGAACTGAGTGATGCTTTTCTTTTTTCATGATCAACACAAAGTGAATGTCAGTCACTAAAGACAGACCTGATGTGTCTCTTCAGAACCAACAGTTTGAGTCTTTGTGGCTACATAAGGTGTTACTACATGCTACTAATAACTGAAAAACAGTTGGTTTGCATTATGAGAAAGGAGCATATCATTATTTTTTTTCAAATCCAAGGGTGGGCCTCTAGAGTAGAATAGAAACATGCAAAATAGGCCAAAAAAAATTATAAATAGACAATTAGTATACAATACAGATGATACAGTAATAGACATAACAGTTGCAGCATCACTGCACATTATTTGTTTGCTATTAGCAAGATATAATGGATAAATCATCACAACACAATCACCTCAAACCGTGTCCAGGTCTCATGTAGACTTGCTTATGTGGTTTCTGATGCTGTATCTGTAAACATTAGTGCAGGCAGAACTCTTTGAGAGGGTTGCTCCTTCTCTCTGCTAAGTGACGTTATTTCTCATCCTACCCAGTTCACGGTGTCCTGTTCTAACCCGCGGATGTTTGAGCTTCTCTGTGTGTTCATTAAATGGCAGAGTTTGTTGTGAGTGCACGGTTGTCTTGACCCCAGTGCTGGGACAAATGGCAGACAGACTGTTCAGGGTGAAAATGCCGGCGCCCGACCAATCCCTGACATTTCCATTAGCAGATGGGCTCTGCTTAGCTCTGCCTGCCTGTTTTATTATAAACGCCTGTCTCAGAAGATACAGGAGAAAAGACGCAAGGTCACCTGTCAGCGGTTATCACAGCCTGTATGCCTTCATATACAAAACTGTGCGACACAGACTGAGGTCCAGCTATACCTCAGTTCACATGCCGCCCCCTACAGATCCTGCAGTGCTGCTAATAGCTATTTTATCTAATAGCATATACAGCATATCTCATATTCAACGCCCTTAAAATGGAAAAATGACTGTTTAGTTTCACTTTTAACCCATAGAACATGATCAGAATACGCAGCAAATCGTCAATTGTCAACCAAACTGTTCCCCCAGTTTGTGTGGATGCTGGAGGTGTCAGATGTCATGCTGTGTTTGGTGTTCCTGTGCCACGTAGAACTAAAGTTACTGTAGTTTAAAAATCATGTAATAATATTAAAAATCACGGCTGGGGTTTAAAAATGATGTCTTTATTTCTATATGTTTTAGAAACAAACAAAAAAACACAAGATCTTTGAACCAAGGAAAACCTTTAGAATAGTCTCCGCCCACAAATGGGTGGGGAAAACCCCCAGAGGGAGGGGCTGTGGAGAGCGGCTGAGCGGCGGCGTGCCAAGAGAAAGAGTGTAGGAGAACAAACACCGGTCCTAGACTGTTTTACACCGTTTATATTTACTGAAATTAGAGTTTACTGATACACTCTGAGTTCTGAGGGTTACAACTAAACGAGAGCACCTGACTTAATAAACCCGTTTGTTTTCACTATGAACGTTTCAGCCACTTCATTTTGGTGCTAATATGCACCCCAAGCAATGATGGACTGCTTCAAGAATGCTTGTTTTAAATGAAAATGTTCTCATTTAATGAGAATCTATTTGAGAGCAAGTGCTGTCGTTTGAGCCTCTCAGTTGTGGGTATTTTTTTACAAATCCTCCTAGGGTCGCTTTGCTTTCCCCATAATGCATTCTTCTGCACATGTCTTGATTATTGTTCGAAATAATGGCCCGCTTTGGCGTGAAATGTTTTATATGAATGCAACTATAGCTGTATAACTGAGTACTTCTGCTCCATGTGGAGACGGATTGGCTAATTTCGTCACTTTTAAGTGTTTACCATAAGCACAAAGCAGAGCTAACCAAGCATAATGGATACAAATTGGGACATTAGGCTGGAAGTTTCTGTTCCAACCATGTTGTTGATGTTGTTATATATATTTTTTTTAATTCATGATGAATGCATGTCATTTTAGCCACGAAAAATGCAGTTCATTTTACTGCCCCTGTGTGCCGACTAATGGATGATGATATTAAAATAATGCATTGCTCAGTGCTTTCCCTGCCTGATCCTCCGCTGTTCTAATGCGAATGTTTGCTCAGTTGGGAAAATGTTTGGAAAAGCGCGTTACACCAACCGAGTTAGAGGAGCACACTACATGTTTTTACCACTTATCCATTTATGTCACAAACCGTGGATTTTTATTCTTATCAAACACTGGAAAGTTGTTGAATGAACAACTATCAATGAAGAAATGTCAAATAAAATAAAAAATTCCTTTTATAAGATGAAAGAATCAGTGCATGCCTGACTCCTATTAACAGGTTGTGTGTTGATGCAGAGTCAAAGTCCTTTAACTTTAAATGCACAATGTGAATGATGGAGATATCTGGAACCATTTGTACATTGTAAAACCGTACGACTGGAATAGAGAACATTGCAACGTTATTGGAAATGGAAATGGTTTGACTGGAGTGGATGTGGAGCCTCAGAGGACAAATGGACGGTTTAAGCCGATGATGGATGGTGCAGTAGGATGAGGTCAGAAACCCTCGGCTTCAGTGCCAGCTTTGATGGACTGATATTGATCAGGTATGATCCTCCTCCACAGGCGAGAAGATTCCGGACTGCTGGTGTATAAGGACCACTTACCCGTCAGCCAGGTCGCTGTAGGAGACACCAATCGACCCGGATCAGAGGCCAAGCTGACCGTGGGACCTCTGCGTTGTCAAGGAGACCGTGAGTTCATCTCTCTGCTGTTTTCAAACAAAGAGCTCAAAGCAAAGACGGAGCCCATGTTCACACTGCACTTTCAGTGGAAGCGTTGCAGCAAATACTAGAGAAACATAAAAATACAGTTAGTTCTGCCTGGCATCCCATAATACTGCCTGACAGAGCTGCTTCCTGATTGGCTGACAAATGAGAAGATTCTAGAACATTGTAGAAATGTGTGAATGGGAAAGAACATTCTAGAACAGTGTGTGGGGAGAACATTGAACTCTTCTAGAAGAGTATGGATGTATGAGGGCATTTCAGAACATAGGGAATTAGCAAAAGGGTTCTAGAAAACCATGAATGATGGAGAAACCTAGAACCATGTGAACATTGTAGGACAGTGTGAATGGAATAGAGAGCGTTGTAGAACACTGTGGATATAGAAGAACATTGCTCAGAACAGAGCAACAATATTCTAGAAGAGTATGGATGTGTGAGGTCGTTCTGAAACTTTGGGAGAACTTTTTAGAGGAGTACAACTGGAGGTGAACATTCTAGAACAGTGTGAATGAGAGAGAACATTCTAGAACACGGAGTAGGTAGGTTCATTTTAGCACACTATTATTATAGAAAGTACGGTACATGTATTCGTATCGAACCGTCATGGTACACGGTTCGGTACATGATGTCTTTCGGGGGAATACACGGTACGACGGAGAAGAAGTGATAGAAGCAATACGGAATCACAGAGGGACCAAAAAGCGCAAGTAAAGCATAAACATGGGTCGTAGTGTGGCGCAATAGTGCCACCTACTGGCCTAACACTTCTGCTGCTTCACACATGAAAATATAAGCAAGAGTGTGTGTTTACTGGTCAATACACTGCTGTTTATTTAAAATAAATGAAAACAAACCAAGACTCATTCTTTAGAATTTTTTGTTGCTTAACTTTGCTGTATCGTGAACCGTACCGAACCGTGACATCTGTGTACCGTTACACCACTAATAGAAAGGCATTCTACACAGGTGTGAATGGATTCAAACATCCTAGAGCTGTTTATCTGTAGGAGGGCACTCTAGAATAGTGTGAGGGAGAGAACATTCTAAAACGCAATGCATGATGGAAATGCCTAGAGCCATGTGGGCATTGTAGGACCATGTGAATGGAACAGAGAACATTGTAGAGCACTGAGAATGAAGGAGAACATTGTACAACTGTAAATGGCAAAGGACATTTTTGAAAAATGCGTGGAGGCAATTTAGCACAGTAAGAAAGAGTCTGACTTTCTGGAAAAGGATGGATGTTTGAGGGTATTCTAGAATACTGGAAATGAGTGAGAGCATTCTAGAACAACCAGAAATGATGGAGATACCTAGAATCATTGCAGGACAGTGTGAGTGGAATAGAGAACATTGTAAAACTGTTAATTAAGACAAGCCTGAAAAACATGTGTAGCAATCTAGAACATACTGAATAAAGAAATAACTGGAAAAGTATAAATGTGAGAGGACATTCTAGGACACTGGGCATGAGTGGAAGAATTCTAGAACACCCCGAATGATATTCACCCCGGAGATATGTAGAATCATGTGAACAGGGAGGACATATATATATGGAATACTATACATACTGTATATAGTATGAGTGGAATAGAGCGCTGTGAATGTCTATAATGTCTATAATGAAACCCAGTTCTATGTTATATGTTCTACAATGGCAATAAAGAAATCTGAAATCTGAAAACTCTGTAGAACTGTAAATGGTGAAGAACATTCTTGAAAGCTGTATGTAGGCGATGTAGAACTCTGAACTCTTCTAGAAGAGTATGGATGTATGAGGACATTTTACAACATAGGGAATTAGCAAAAGGGTTCTAGAACACCATGAATGATGGTGATACCTAGAACCAGATGAACATTGCAGGACAGTGCGAATGAATGATGACCTCTTTCTGTTGTCATGACAATTTTTCGACCAATCAGAAAGCAGAGATGGAGTCGGCTCAGCTATGACTCATTGAGCCGCCCCATTTCGGCTCGCTTTATTTGTAAGAGAAAACAGTGGTCTCAGTGTTTCAAAGGCTGCAATGACAATTAATTATCAGATGAATGGTGTGAAAAGTTAAATAAAACTTTTGCACTCTTTGCTGATTTCTGTAGTCTGTCGGCCACACCTCTGCCTGTTATTGCAAAATGTGCAAAAGTGTTTTTTCCTTCACATGCCTTCAGGCACTTTCCCATGTGCTAAACCTCTATATTTCCATCAGAAAGAGGTGACAGTCCTGAGAACAGTGGTGTCGCGGCGTAGATTTCAGAAATCTATTCTTTTTATCCAGACTTCATTTACAGCAGTTTTCAAGGTGAACGCTTTAAGACGAAAGGCACAGAGGGCATTTACATTCACTGGTGGTGACACTATGAAGTCTGGAGCTTTTATTGGAGTTTTGCTATGCATTATATTTCATAATTACTGACATATAATTGCATGAGGATATAAATGCATTTCAGAGTCAAATGGATCTGGTCCTCGAGGGTTAGAGAGGTAGTTTAGTGAAGAAAATGTACACAGTTTTCTACTGACCACAGATGTAATCGATCAGGCAAGATGCATCTATAGCCCAAATTTTCTTCTTTAATTTTGTACTGAAGCCACAATGCTAAATCATGCAATAGAAGTCAATAGTCACCCAAATCTTTTCCATAAATCCCCAAAAACTCACTTTTAAAAGCAGCTTTTCAAAATGTATCCATAATTCAATGTTTAAGATGTAAATATAGTGGTTTTGGTGTGAAATTGATCACTGAAGATCCATTTCTTTACAATGGCCGTGAATGGAACCCGAAGTCCCGATGTCTTCAGAGCACAACCCCAAAACTTCCCTCAAAAAACATCCAGCTCTTTATTTGTTTAATTCTTCAAAGCCAAGGCAAAACATGACTGTTTTTCCACTTAATCTACCTTTTCCATTATTCATGCAATTTCTCATAACTGCTGTCACATTTATTTGACATATATAAAGAAACACAAAATGTCTAGATTTGTATTGCATTTGTTTCATGAATCGCAGTTCTGAAGCATTAAAGACATGAATAGAAATGTCATGCATCACTTACATTTGATGAGTTACGTTTGATCACTGCTGTAATGTAACAAGACAAAAATAAGCACTTAGGGCTCTGAACTGCACTGGAAAAAATCACAGTACAGACAAGTGTAAAGCTTTATACAATTTTTATAAGGTGATAAAAAAAATGCTGCAGGACGCGAGAGGGCCTTTATGGACGTGCACATGCTGTAATTATCGAGTAAAATGGGCCGTCGCTAAATTCTGAGAATGGATCGCCAGTGAGACGTGAATTTTTTTTTTAATTCATTGTAACTCTTACTGCTTGTTATGTTTTGCCTAAATTCTTCAAATAGCTGATGGAAAGGATCTAGTCAGGATCTTTATTTTTCTTCTGTGATGTCTAGGTAGACAGAAGAAAGTGAGCTCTCCCATTGGAGACCTAAACAGAAGACCTTACACGTCAAATTAACTACCAGCATAATTAGGATGTGATGGGGACAACCAGTTATGTTTGGATTTATAGTGAGTGGGATGAATTTTGTGAGGAAAAATCAGCCTTCATCCCTCTCAACCTTCTGGAGGTTCTAGACATGATACTGACTGTAAAGTAGTCTAGTATAAGTACATTTCTGACACTTTTTTGAAATGGAAAACAATTTTGTGCCAATCATTCTGTCACGGTCCGGTCAGTTGCCGGTTAGGGCCACTGCTTTTTTGTTAATGTTTCAAGTCTGTTTTTTTTTCTGTTTCAGTTCTGTGTTCTGGGGGGCTTTTATTTTGAAGAGTTTTCTGGGGTTTGCTTTGGTCACATGTCTGGG
>JBBPCW010284949.1:0-10739 GCA_037974425.1 Phenacogrammus interruptus
GTGTGTGTGTGTGTGTGTGTGTGTGTGTGTGTGTGTGTGTGTGTGTTTGTGTGTGTGTGTGTGTGTGTGTGTGTTCGGTCCATTCATCTTGTGTACAGCACAGCAGACGCTGCACAGGAAGAGCCTGCCGTATGATGGTTAGCAGTAAGCGCATTTCCAGATGGAGCACATTAGAGAGAAGGATGTTTGCACAACAGAGGACTTCAGATGAAAATGACAACAAATTTACAAAAAGGTGACCACGAACTACATCCACCAGCCTATCCCCAGGCTGTGATAGCGTCACCTGACTTTGATGCCTTCAATATAAAGTCATCCTTTGAGTTTGGTCAGTTTAGAAATGGCCTTAGAAGGAATGTGTCGCAGGACGTCAAATCTGTTAAGCATGTTGCACAGATGGAAAAAAGCCTTTCTTTTTACGGGTAATGATGAAGACATCTGTGTCTACCTCTCTTTCTTCATCTAACGCTCACACACACAATCATTCTAACAGGACTCTTATCCTTCATGTTGGAATTTGAGAATAGCTTACTAAAAAAGCAGGAGTACTTGGCAATGGAAGCCATGAAAGACCACATTTATCTTCTTCATGTTCCTGTGCTCTTGTTAATTTTGTGTTTTGTTCCTTTTCTGTTTATTTCTTTGGGCTCTCCAGAAAGGAAGAAAGGCAATGGAAGCTGAATGAGGAGCTGCAGCAGCCGACTTACTCTTTATTTCACCCAAAACACCTGCTGTTCTCACCGCTCTTCTTAGATCTTAGTGGTGCTGTTATTCTGGGCAGCAGCCTCTCGCTGCTTTCTATGTCCCTCAGTGGTACTATTATTCTGGGCACTCAGCTCCTATCGCTTTCTGCTGTGTTGCTTATCTGGGCACTAAGCCCTTGTTGCTTTCTGTGGCACTTGGTGGTGCTGCTGTTCTGGGCGCCAGCCCCTCACCGCTCTACGTGGCCCTCAGCAACAAAGCTGAATGTCGCTTTCCACCTCGACATGTTCTTTACATATCAAATGCAACAACAGCATTGAGAAATCACAAGGCAATCATTGATATCCATAAAAAAGTGAATGAAACTAATAATGCAAATCAAATGGATCATTAAAATATTACAGTCAAATTTACAACCAAACTGTTGGTCATTTTACGGCCAGGTTTGCTTGTCAGCTTTGACCAGTATGGGCAGCGTTTCTACCCGTAGCTCTAAAGCAAATCTTTCTGTGACCACCTCATCAAAGTCACTTGCAGGCTAAGCATCTGGGGTCTGTCGTAGTGGAATGAGCCTCGGTGATAAGGCTGAAATGGGCCCTTATTTCAGAATCAGAGGGCGGACAGGCCATGCTGAGCGCTCCAAGCCTTAGGCTTTGTTTAGGAAATTTGCCATTGCTCCCCCTGCTAAAGATAATAGTCCCCATTGCCCCTGCATCTCCTGCACTCAGCAACCTGCAATCATGTTCTTATGCCTGCAGAGCTACGATCCGCACTAAATCTGGCTTTTGCTAAATTTACCCCAAATTACACGTCTTATTCTATGTGATACAACGTACGCTATAAATATGTAACAACCATCATTTTAAGTAATGTGAGGCTGCATCTGCTGCGTGAATCTTATGATACCAGTGTTACTTTGTTGTTATTGTTCATTGTGACCATTCAGATTCCTTTTCTTTCCCCAGATTTAACAACACTCAGATTTAATGACACTCTTGTCTGTTCACAAGTGAATTTGACCTCCCAGAAGTTAGAAGGGATACATTGGGAATCAGAACTGTAAGAGACTGCACTTCACAACCTTGAATCCTTTATTTATGTCCAATGAAATCATGTAGGTATGAAAGTGATGAACTGGGTCCTGTGTCTAGGTCCAGACATGGCCATTTAGGGCTCAGGAGTTTATAATAAAACAATGCCTACTTGGACACTGGGTGCAGGGTTGAGGATGCTTTATCAGGACACACG
The DNA here is from genome assembly GCA_037974425.1 of Phenacogrammus interruptus. NCBI lineage: Eukaryota > Metazoa > Chordata > Actinopteri > Characiformes > Alestidae > Phenacogrammus > Phenacogrammus interruptus. Next base: position 1,951 of record JBBPCW010284949.1, read on the forward strand.
GGTCAATAAACTTATTTCATATAAACATATTCTTAAAAAGTGTGGCTGAGGTGGGAGAATTCCCAAAATATGTCCTACTCACCCTGAGATGCCCAATTTTACAATAAACCATAACCCGTGCACACAGCAACTGGATCGAGGGATGCATTACTGAGTCTTGGCTGATTTCATAGTGGGTCCCTGACACCCATAAAAAATTATAAGTAATATAAGGAGAGAGAGAGAGAGAGAGAGAGAGAGAGAGAGAGAGAGAGAGAGAGAGAGAGAGAGAGATAGAGACTTTGTGAAGTATTATCTATCGTGGTGTACTGAGTGTTTGTAAACCTTGCCATTTTCTGACCTTTGTCTAGACCTGTCTTGTTTCTTGATCTATGCTTCTTGCCTTGCCTTTGTTATTCCGGTTCCATGTTCGACTTTTGCTCTGTTCCTTGTGGATTATGTGCCTTGTCTAACCTTATGAATCTGTCTACCTCTGTTGAACTTGGATCTGTTACTGGAATTCGACTGTGGAATGTCTTTGTTATACCTGTTTGCTGGCTCATGACCTAGAATGCTTAGCCTCAACAGTAAGTGCAAATAAAGTTTTATCTTCTACTGAGTTGGTTCTCAGTCAATCCTTAAAGCAACCCTGAAACTACAGGGTACCTACAGGGTAATTATTATGTGATAATAATTAACTTCATTATTACAGTCATTTTCAGCAACAAACACTTATTAGGGATGTGCATTCTGACTGATTTGATATTTGAGTTAATGATCTGATGTTCCAGTATCTACGCCAAAAACGACTGAAATAAACTGGGGTTTAGGTCCAAGAGACATTACTCATGTCAAGAAGCTAAAAAATCAGTAGCACAAAAATTTAGCAGCATGCAGATTTTTCTTCAAAAAAGCCATGCTAATTGAGACTCCCTCTGCTAAGTTAATCCAACTAGTGCCTGGGTGGGTGCTGGTGAGGCCTCGTCGTCTTCTACACAAGACCTTTTCTCCTATGTGGACGATGTGCCAGTATGTGTATTCGAAAGATATATCTTCACTGTTTTATCAGCTAGAGCGGATTAGTTAGCGGTAAAGCGTCAGGCTGGTGTGAATAGTGGGGAACATTTCAGAGACGTTTAAACAACCGCCAACGGTCTTAATGCTAGTGCAGTGTCTGAGTTTGTTGGTCTTCAATTGGGAACGCTGGGTTGCTGTGCCCTGCAAATAACATGGCAGAACCCCAGCTGTCCTGGTCATAGAAGAAGTATGTGCCACTGGCTGGGCACCTGTTGGCGCATTCTACACAGGCTGACGAACGCCTGCTCTGCGACAGGCACTAGCATGCTTGTGGCCCACTTTTGGCCCTGCTTGGGTAGCAAAACAGACAGGCGAGGGCAAAATTTAGAATCAAAACAGTCCAGATAGCTGGCAAGGAGTGAAGCCATGGTTATTCAAAACTTAACTTCCCATTACCTCAGCCCGAATGCTAAGTGTAGCTTCAAGGAGTCTTTCATGCATTATCAGTGATTTACTTTGCTAAACATGGTCAGTCTCACTATAGGCTGGTTTCGGCTTTTATACAGCATCACTAAATCTATTTAATAAACCTTCCAATCAGGAATTATTTCTACCTATCACAATGACAAGTTTCTCCACATGGCACTACAAGACTGGAGACCAATAAACTCTTTAATAGGTCTACCAGGTTCTGCCATGGTCTCCTCGTCTGCCATGAGCTACGGTGGTTCTTGAATGGAATTTCAAGCCCATTTCTTTTGGCAGGCTGATCAACAAAAGCACATGTATACTTGTAAAAACAGCCTCAGCTAAGGGACATCGAACAAGCCCAAACACTCGGGCGAAACGAAGTTTAGTACTGTGTACATATGGAGAAAATGACTAACAGCTTTTGGCATAAATGTTAGCTTCAATCTAAGGCCAACCTAAATGGATGTCATGACCCATTTGGTCTTCTGGACCTGGAAGGAATAATATTTGACTGAAGGTCTATCCTTTACGGTCTACATCTGCTGTCTTCCTATTGATGTGTTATGAGAAGAGAGGAGAGTGTATTACGCTCAGAACAGAATGGAAATCTGAAATCTGGAAAGCAAATAAAAGGGTGACCTCATACATTTTAAAGTGATCACCCTTTCATTGACTCAATTCACAGACTAAAAAGGCCAAAAACATATGATTAAAAGAATATTACACAAAATATTCAGTAACTAAACAAATGATTTAAAAAAAAACACAGTTTTTTAAATCATTTAATTGCTTGAGATGCTTAAAAACTCTTTTTTTTGCCTGTACAAGTGGATATTTTTCCACCTTGATAACATTTAAAATGAAAGAGGCAGCTGAGGTATGTGTGGATAGCTGTTTATGTGAATGTGTGTCTATTTGAAGGGGAATGTAACGTCAGTGAGAACTTTGGGAGCAGCTAGCTGGTTTTAAGAATTGAAGGATGGAAAAGTCCAAGCATCAGTAGGAGGCAGAAAGGAAGGAGTGGACGAACAATGATACTTACAGATTTAACTATATGCCTCTTAGAAGCTTCTATGAGAATTTGTAAATGTATATGTTCTTGTATTCAAAGTACAACTAAAATGTACTATTAAATGATTATGGACAAATAGTTGTAAAGCATAAATGCATGATGTACAGCCTGGTTTTAAGCAAGTACTAAACGCTTCTGTAATGGGTTCATTTGCAGGTAACTTCCTGAAAAAAACTCTCCAAAATAGAGCCCTGTAAATGTTTATGCACACAGCATGAGCTCAATGGTAAACATCTAAAAAGCAGCCTGACCTACAATAAAAGGTCTGTTGTTGTTTCTGCAGGTGGCGAAGAAGCCGTCTAAAGACTTCCCAGAGACAAGATGGGGCAAGCATGCATCTTCTTCCTTTGGGAATTATACCTGTCAATCAACAGTCCCATCACCTGAAGGCGTTCTCCTAACTGTGTAACCACTGACAGGAAAGTGGGCCAGTGAAGAAAGAGGCCGAAATAAGTGGAGCCAAATAACTTATGCAAGTTCATGTTTTCTTTGGCTTCTTTGTGGAAGCCATGAAGGGCCAGATCTTGACGATTAAATAAAGGGGGCCAGAAGACATTCATCTTCAATGATTCACGGATTCCTCACAGTTTCCTCTCAGACGTGTGTGCAATCAAAAGCAGCAGACCTCTCTAAACATGGGGAAGATGAGTAAATGAACTGGTGCATTGGTTTCATCAAAAACTCATAAACATACGCTTGCGTGTAGAGAACAATTTGGTGAATAAGAAGACAGTGAAAGGGAAATTGATCCCAAATGATTTTTTTGGAATCCTCTCAAAACTTCCATGTTCTGCCAAAAGGAAGAGTCCTTTGACTCCCTTCTCTCACTTCTCAGAAAAAAATGGTAAATCAGGATCGATCCATAGCTGAGGGCAGTCTGACTTTGGACAAATTGTTTCTCTCAAAGGTTCCCAGTTCATGTGCATCAGTTACTGAACAGGAAGGGCTGTTTTTGCCAAGCTTCATAAAGATGTAAACTTGTCATGGAATTCTCCCTGTGGGCTACAAAGTGTGGAATCTCATTTCTTGTTGAATTATCAGGGATGGAACATGAGACAACCCCAAACCCACAAAGATATTACCATTTAATCCATAAACATATTCCATTAATTATGTTTGGACAACAGAATGGATGCTTTCAACCATGATCCATCTTTGATTTGCGGTCATGCTTTTGATGGTTTTGTGACTCTTGCAGGGTCAAATGAATTGCTGTGCTTTTGACATGGTTAAGAATGTGTCATGGAGAATGTAAAAAGAAAACTAATGTTATTGTGGACGATACCAGTTTGCCCTGGAACAACTCAATACGATAGTCATTCCAGGCCCAAACAACCCGTTGCCCCACTGCTGTCTTCTGATCGGCATGAAACAGTGCACCAAAATCAGGAAATTTCTCCAGATGTATCTCTATGTATCATGGAACTATTTAAAAAAGCAAAAGGAGATCAGGCCCTGCTCTCCAGTTACTGTTTACACAGTGTGTATTTACCTACACCACTGTGTGGAAGCAGGGTCCAGGAGTAGAAGGACGCTCTGTTTGCACTTGAGTTATGAATAGAGAGTCAGCAGTGAAGAGTCACGATTATGAAAGTTTGGACCAGTACCAGACCTTCAGGCTTGTGCTTAAATCTGATTTAATAAAAAATAACTGCACCCACATGAAACCACAACAGCTTTCATGATGAGTCATGGTGTGTCAGCAAGGTTTCTTGGGCCTGTTTTTGTTTTGTCCCACATTATCACAATATAATATATGCATTGGTTGGCATCTGGCAAGAGTGATGGAGAGCAAACTGAGATGGTGACCTCAAAAGGCCTATTCTCTTGGACTCCCAGCCACAGATGGCTGCAGCGTTTTTGGGGTTTCAAACTTGTGCTCTTATAGGACCGATATACAGATGTTTGCTCCATTAGGGAGTCATTTTTGAAAAGTTCCTGTAAAAGATCACTCCTGCTTCTGTTGACTGGCTGTAAGGATTTGCGACTGTTACATAACATACCCACGAGAAGATTTTAGCTTAACCAGTGCTTCTTGATGGAAATCTACCTTCCTAAAACGTTTTGTTCTAACTCTAACCAGCAACAGATGACCTTACTTTTTCAAAAGTCCTTAATTAGATCTAGTGCAGGGCTATTCAACTTCAATAGCAAGTGGTCAGATATGAAAGTCACTGATGGTTCGGGGGCCACAGAACTTTGTGCTGTCCAGACTATTGTTATCGGCGCCTGTTGGGGATGGGGGCTGACGGGAGTCTGGGCCGGCCCAAATTTACCATCAGCCCGGTGTGACTTATGGCATGTCCAGCACTGTGTCAGTGCTGCTTTAACCTTCAAACATAGCCATTTTGACACTGTTCGGTTCTAAACAAGAACTCTGACCTTTAAAGTCGTTAGAGCTGAGCTAAAACTACAAAGATGTTCCTCTCGCCGTGTGTGACTGGACTCTCTTTCATTTCTGCCAGCTCTGCTCTGCTTTTTTTCTGACAAATCCTGGCTCTTCAGCTGCGACTGGCTAATAATATGGCAACTTCTGTGCTCGGATTGGCTAATTTTATACAACACAACAGATAACCAATCTTGGAGAAAGTAGCGGGGGACTACCAGCCAATCATGATCCAAAACCCATAATTGTATTATATCACACGAATCATACACTGATTTACTGGCAGTCTTGCAGCCATAAAAAAAATTAAAAGGGTCAGCCCCAACCTGCGGGCTGCTAGTTGAATAGGCCTGATCTAGTGTTTTAGCGTTCGACATGAACTTCACAGAACATTGGATCTCCAGGAGGAGAGCTTGAACGACCACCTAAGTAGATGGATGAAACATGAAATGTGACCCTGTTAGGTCTTCTAGAAGTATACACTTCTCAATAAACACTTAATGCATTTGTACTTTGTGGTGGAACTGCAGAAGTTTGTGTCTGTTCTGCAGATGTGCCAAATGCAAAACAAATCATCCCTCTGACCCAAACATGAGTTGCAAGAGCCTCTGAAACTGCTGATGAAGACCAAAGTTAAACATCGTTTTCAGACAAAAACAGTCCTCTTCCAGCCCTTTCATAAGACCACTGTAAATTACAAAGTAGGTAACGTGTCGGGCATTGCCCCTTTGTGTAAACGCTCTTCCAGCAACACAGAGCCGCTAATGGCTAACTCGGGCCACATCAATCTGTTCAGCCTGGCCACAGAAGAGCGCACGGGACGCTGTGGTTTAGGGGTATGATTAAGTACTCTAGCTTTCCCAAACACAGCAGAGTCTAGGAGTGAGTCACTCCCAGAGGAATTCACTCATGTTCCTACAGAACGGAGGAGCGCTGGTAATTACTCCAGGATCACTGCAATTTTGCTGCAGATCAATGTAGGGTTTAAAACAAAGAAAGATGCTCTGCTCTCCTTAAGGCTGGGATGGGATGCATCTAAATGTGGCTCATATTTCTTCCTGTCACTTGGTTTTGAATTGTCAGAATTTAATATTCAGTGAGATTCAAAATGTTTTTAATATATGTTAATGCTATATATATGTGCCAGATTAATTATTACGTTTAGGAAGAGGCATCATATAATCAGGTTCTGGCTTTCAGCGTGACCAGTTTCATGAGGGAGGTTCTAGATACGTCACTGCCTGTTAATATGATCAGCAGTCTAACTAGTGGGAGTCTGTCTGATGGTCAACAGCAGCAGCTCTATTCCAGGACTCTTTATTGAAGGAGTCACTGTAGAAATGCTGCACACAAGCTCACATAAATGTTCATGTATCCGTTACAAGCTACATGCACAACATGGGATGCTTTTTAAGCTTCAGATGTCAGTGTTTAATCAAGAATAGACAGAAAATGTGGAAAGACGTTTGAAGAATTCCATGAACAACAGAAATTAATATAATTGTAGAGGTGTGCAACTCCCTGTTTTATTGACTGTGTTTTGATTACATATGTGGGTCTTGGAGCATTTTTCCAAGGTGCCTTTAAGGCCATGGCTTACTGTAAAGCCTTGTATATGTTCTTTTCCTATTCACAGTCTCTCCAGCCACCTCCCCACAGAGCTGCCTTTTAATATCCACAACATGTTTATCAGTCAGGAGAACATCTGTGAGAGTGGGATTGCGCATGAATTCATAGGCCCCAAGTGGCAGCCACCCAAATACATGCACACACACACATACACAGTTTGCCTGGCCAACTGCAGGAGAAATTGCTGCAACTTAAGATACTGAGGTCATGAAACATGTATCCCTGCAATAACACGCCTCTACACGATCCAACACACACATATCTTCGGTTCCTCATCAACCTCTTCTATGCATTCTGACCCAGATCCTGCTTGCCAAAGTCATAGAACTGTGGTAGAAATCACCGCTGCCAAGGCTGCATGCCTCCTTGTCTCTCGCTCCAGCAGGGACAGGGGCCTGCTGAGACCCATCCTCACCGCTGATGCTATGGAAACCACAGCTCAGACAGAGCAGGCACAAGCATGCCCTGACACTGTCTGCCTTTCCATCTTGCTGAGGGTCGGCTACTGTCCTTACAGCAGAGATGGCGCTAAAATCAACTTTGGAATTCTCCTTTTTATCTGAAATAATGTAATGTAAGTGCCACGGGTGAGTCTCCAGGACTGAAGCCCAGCAGTCTTTATCTCCTACAGGCAAAAATTCACTTGTGAACAGTTTGTTAAAATATATTTGCAGCTACCTAGCTTGCCGTGTTTCTCCATGGTCATTCAACACCGACCTTGCGGTGAGGTCTAACTGTAAGGTGAAACAGTTCAGCAGCTTTGAGCAGATTCAAAAGGCTCTCTATCCTTCAGGGCAGACCTCGCTACAAACAAGAAGCGTGCACTAGGGACTTTCTATGTCAGTATGCTAAGAATAAAGGTCTCCAGGGGTCAGATTATGATCTGAGAGTCTCGAAAAGCAAGGCGGGCCAGCAAAGAGCCCTGAGAATCATTAGTTTATGAAAGCAGGAATCAGTATTGGCGCAATGGGCCTCAAAATGCCATAAAAGGCCTGTAAGTGAGTTTACGTGAAAAATAACAATAAACAACAAAGCAAGAATCGTGGCTTGACAACAACTCTTAAAGTCATGCCCTGCTTGAGTGGAATTTACCACAAATGTCTGCCTTAACAGACGTGGAAAAAAAACAAGAGCATTGATATTAATGGTCGTGTCCGGGCCACAGACAAATCATGAGCAGGGCAGAATATGAGAAGGTTGTGCAACATCAATTATTCAAAGCACGGCAGTGACTAAGCAGCAGAGGGAAAGGAGGGAGGGTACGGGGAGGCTGAGAGGACGGGCAGAAAACAGGCCAGTAACCTACCCACTATTCCACCACGACCCATCACTAACACTAGAATTGGGTGAAGTCACGCAATTTTCTTCTGTAAAAACTCTCAACCTTCTCAAACCTCACCCAGCTCTTTTTTAAAATTAAGCAGATAGTGGATGTAGTATCAGATTCAATATGACTGTAAAGAGGAGCTAAACCTCACAGTGTTGTCGAGCACTGCAGACTTTTTACCCAACAGAGTCTTTTTTCACAAACTGCCTCAGAAGCAAGAAAGCCAGAATCAGATTCTGTGACAACGATGGCTGGACGAATCTGATCTAAGATTGTCCTCCCATTTCAGACCCCGTCTTAAATCTTGCAATCTTCTAAAAAGTGTCATGCCCTTCTTTTCTAATGCCCCTGTGATGCTATCAGGCCTCCCTGTCAGTCCTGTGATCCTGATATCCATTATTCTCTAAGCCATAGTGGGAGATGCAGCCAAGCAAAGCATTCCTCGGCTCTCGCTTGCTGTCTGTCTGGGAGGGAACAAAAAAAAAGAGAGAAAAAACAACACAAACTAATCCTGAAACACAGCCAAACTCATGGGTCACAAGGTTTGTGTGTGTAATTTTTCAATGTTCTTCACTTATTTATTGGCTGCACAAGGTACGTCCTCCAGTTAAATGAAGTCAAGCATACTTCTGTATCTGTGTCATGGATGTCAAGAGAGATGAAGAAAAAGAAGAGAAAATATAAGTGGAATTTAAGAGATTTGACTCCAAATATAGATGACTGGTTTAGTGTTCGGTGTCGGAGTTTCCTTCTATAATTTTGCTTGAGTCTAAAAGTAATCAAGACCTTTCTACCACAAATTAGCACCACTAGCTCATCAGCACATGGAGGCCCATACGGAAATGAAATATATTGCAGTATATTGGAATGTATGTTGTCGAAGAAAAAAATGTATTTATAAATATATT
>JBBPCW010284972.1:0-10735 GCA_037974425.1 Phenacogrammus interruptus
TGACTGACTGACTGACTGACTGACTGACTGACTGACTGACTGACTGACTGACTGACTGACTGACTGACTGACTGGTGACATGTGATGCTTTATGGTTCATGAATCATTGTGACATTTGAGTTTTTTGGTTCTAGTTGTTTGAATCACTGGAGAACCAAATCATGGTCAAATAAGAGTCATTTCCAAATGACTCGGACCGAACTGAACCGTTGTGAGGTCAGAATTGTATCCCTACACCCGAGCGCAGTGTTTAATTACACTCTAGTTTTCCTCCCTCACCTTAAGAATTCCCATCCTTCCAATGTTGTTTTGCCCCAAAAGGTCAAAGATCAAAGCTCTTCAGTTTGCTCCTCTTGAAAGTGGCCCTTAAGGCTGTCGCTCTCCTCCCTCCTTCAGCATCCCTTGTTCTCTCTGCCCCCTCGGCAGATGAGGTGAAATGTCAATAGCAGCTGGGCTAATGCGCTATCACGCGCCGCATTCAAAGTAGCATCCTGAATGGAAGACGGGTGATTATAAAAAGCGGTGGCCGGGGGGGAGGAGTGTCAACAATCTGCCTCTGAAAGCGTCTCAGCAGATAATGGGGATAATTATGGTAAAACACTGCTTTACAGGCACTGTTACCTAGCTACAAACCGCTATTACAGACACAGGATACTCCAGCGGACCCTGTACAACTTTCAGCTCCTCGCTCCTGCTGGAGAAAAGCGATTCATTAAATTAGCTTGATTCAAATGCTTTCAGTGTAAAAACTGCAGTAGACCTACAGTAGAAAGAGCGGGTTCTGGTGTGAGTACTTTGGTGCAATACGGCTGTCACTTTTGTGCTGTTTAGTACTATTTGTATGTTCTTGAATGTTAGGTTTGTCTGGTTTGGGAGCTCTGAGAGTTTTCCAGGCCTTGGTGCAGCTGGTAGCCTAGTAGTTAGGGCATTCGCCCTGCGACCAGAAAGTCTGGGTTCGATTCCCAAGACCGCTAGGCACCACTTAGGTACCCTGAGCAAGGTACCGTCCCACACACTGCTCCCCGGGTGCCGTGTTCATGGCTGCCCCCTGCTTCACTTGGTGAATGGGTTAAATGCAGAGGGTGAAGTTCGTGCTGTTCACACTGTGTGCAGTGGTGTGTTCACGTATGACCGAATGATCACTTTCACTTATTTCAAAGTGATGCAACACCACAGCCATGAGTCCGGCCACTCAACTATGGACACCACATGACTTCGGAAGTGGTCCGATCACTGCTCTTATTTCGATTGGATTCTGTATTTTGCTTTGACTGTGCTTTGATGTTTGCCCTCAGACCAAGATAGAACAAGCACGAAGTAAAACACGCAGCAACATTTATTCTATAAATCAGCAGAATACTAAAAGCAGATACAGGCAGATTTCCACAACCAAAGTGCAGCCCAATAAAGAAGTGATTCCGAATCCTTATTCCAAAGAGCCGAGTGCAAGAGTGGAATCTCAAAAATCAAATAACAGGATAAAGAAAATGCCTGGTATGGAGGGAAAGTCCACAGCAATACTTCACAGATCTGAAGTGAAGTGAAGTGACCATTGTGTCATACATGAACACACCACAGCACACAGCGTGAACAGGATGAAATTTGTCCTCTGTATTTAATCCATTCATCAAGTGAAGCAGTGGGCAGCCAGGAACACAGTGGCTGGAGAGCGGTGTGTGGGGGTGGTATCTTGCTCAGAGAAGCAACTAGCCGTCTTGGGATTCTTAATGCGGAAGTCTGAATGTCCACTAATTCAAGTTAGAACTACATTAGGGGATAGGAGTTGTTGTTGGGAAAAGGGGGCAGAGACTGAGGTTAGTGTTGCTGTCCTGTTATCGGGAATCTTGAAATCTTGAAATGAGTGTGATTTCTCATTACATGACAACAAGATCTTTCACCTGACAAGCCTCTCCAGATTAATGGATGTTAGCAAGATGCCAGCAAACCAAATCGCTAATGTGTTGATTTGTCGAAATAGACCTGGATACAACCTCCCTCTGGATTTCCCCCCACTGTGTGTTCTGCCCTCTCATTGGCTGTAGCTCATTGTCGTATTCACTGCCAGTTACATCCGGGTTGCAACACTTTTCACACTACAGGATTTGGACTCGCCGACTGATCCAGATGTTTAGCCTGCCTCTTATTTTGACCAGCCTCTGTTATGGCATCTTTCAACAATTCAGACATGGTGACTGAAGCCGATATGCAACTCTAAAGCTGATTTGCCTCTGATTTTAGAGTTTTTCTCGACAATCTAGAACCACAGTAGACGAGTGGACAATCAGTACTGAAATCATCATTAAGCATTGCTGCATAGTTTATTGTGGGTTGCACTGTATATGGCTAACTATGTACTGTGTCACTGTTGTAGAGAGTCCTTGGATTTGAAAAAGGGTCTATTTTATTATTATTATTATCAATTATACTGTTTTATTAGAAAAACCTTTGAGTAAAGTTCGGTCCCTACACACTGCTCCGCAGGCGCCCCTCATTGGTGGTAGCCCCCTGCCTCACTTGGTGAAGGGGTTAAATGCAAAGAAAGAATTTCACACTGTGTGCTGTAGTGTGTTCACCTGTGACTATAAGGGGCCGCTTTACTTTACTTTTACTTTTAAAATGGAACTGTGGGAAAATGCAAGCTTGGCAACTGACATGTAGTTGTTAACTGTAGATGTCAAATTTCTCATCATGAGATTGTTGTGTGAACGTTATAAGCCGATTTGCATGTTTTAGATTTTTTGAGATCAAGTTAGATGACTGAACTGGTTCCAGAAACTGCTTGGAACTGGGTAAAGGCAGGGAGGGGTTTCTAATAAAGCGGCCAGTCACGTGTGTTTCATTAAACATTGTAACTCTGCACACGTGTGTCTTTGTCTCGGCCGCTCAGAGCAGACGGTACATCACTCCTTTGTCTGGTTAATGGAACTGAGTGATGTCATCAATTTGCAGCCCATGCAATATGAATCATGTCCCACAGTACTCATAATGCAAAGCTAATGGGGGGTTGGGTGATGTCATACACGCACGAGACAAACTAAAATATGCAACACACTAGTCCACAGGGAAATAACGGAGATTCACTGTTAACCCTTACATGTCTGCAGTTACACGGCTGTGCTTTTGTTCTTCATATGAAAAGATTTTAGCTGAAATTGCAAAATGAAAAAAAAAAATTTCACATTTGAACATCCTTCTTTCACACATTATTCCTCCGAAAGGCCAAACAATCCGCATTACTTCTTTAAAAGGGTGAGAATTTGGCATTATTTCTAATTTTCTTGGCATAAAACCCAACCACCAATAAAACACAAGCACTAATCACAAATTAAACACAGCTGTAACTTAATAACAGACCCCAAACCACCAAAACAGAAATAGGACGGCCTCTACTGACCGTCAACCCTCACATTTCCCCTGGTTCTGAGTTTGTTCAGGTTTCCTTGTTTTCAGGCCCTCGTGCCAATAGTTTTGTGTTTTTTGAAAATAAAGACAAAACAAAGTATTCATGGAAGTCTGCGTTTGTGCCTTCTGCCTGAGGAAGCTCAGGCATGACGTGACATCTGCATCGTTTCTTTAAATTGGTCAAATAACTATGTTACAAATAAGAGTAGTACCACTTATGATATAAATGGTGATCTAATATTCTACCTTAATATTCTACCTTAAACCCATTACATAATAATAGACTTGCTGCTCAGATTTAAGACAATTTTACTTGCCAAGACGTGTTGTTTTTTGGAGAAGAGTTGAAGTGTTGAAGGTTTGTGTGTTATTTATTTAATAGTGTGTGTGTGTGTCACAGCTTGGCTAGTGGCCAGTAGGGGTCACTGTTTTGTGTTTGTTATTTTGACTGTCATGTTTGTTTTGTGTTCACGTGTCATGTTTTCACCTGTTTTGTGTTTCTCACTGATTATTGTCTGTATTTAAGTTCTGTCTGTGTGGACCACAGGTCATTGGTCCATCACTTCATTTCGTTTCGCATGCCTTACTCTAGTTCTGTTTCATGTATCGGCCGTCCAGCCAGGTTTCATTTCTGTTTAATAAAGAACCTGAAGTTATGGATGCCTGCCTGTCCTGTCCCTGTTTGCTCCGAGGTAAATCACGGGAGGCGGTCCACCTGGTCCCCCGTGACAGTATGTCATCTTTTGAAGCCTACTAACACCACCTCTTTAAAACCCCCTTTATACAACACTGTGCAAGACTTTATACAAATCATTTAAAGCCATTTTTTCTCAGTGTGTGATAAAGTGTCTTTCTGCAAAGTTAACATTAGAATAAACGCAAACAAACAAGAAAGCAGTAAAAGTATCAGGTTTTGTTCTGTGTATAATAGTAGTTAATATTGTGTGAGCTGGTGAGGAAAACACAGGTTTGGTTCCAGGTTCCTCCTCGGTTCCTCCAGCCATAGTTTGGATTGTGAAACTCCATCAGCAGCTCCTGATTTAATTTAATGAAGGACTGAGTCAAACCAGTAATACTGAACTTACACAGGCAGCACACTGATATACTCCATATAAAATCACTATTTACTGTTTTACATAGTATAGTGAGTCATTGTGATGTGAAAACCTAAGACTTTTGCACAGAACTGTGTTTATAAATAACATACCGACTGTCTGGAGTATGTAACAAAACCATGAAATGATGTAATGATAATAGAGGAAAATGAAGATGCAGAGTGTGTCTGGTTCTTAGGTAAGAAATCTGTCTGTGTGTGTGTGTGTGTGTGTGTGTGTGTGTGTGTGTGTGTGTGTGTGTGTGTGTGTGTGTGTGTATGTATGACAATAGAAGTGTTTCAGTTCTAGATGTGTGTGCACTTCTCAATTTAATCATGTTTTTTTACACATCTGCTGGCCTCCCACACAGCACATTCACCGGAAACCAGTTTCATTTCACCAACATCCATAAACATTTCAGCCTATCAGATCATTGCTCGTCTCTGCCGTGTTTATACAGCGTTTCAAACTTCAGCCACCCACACACTCTGGCTTTTTAAACACTCTCTATAACCAGTAATGCAAAATTCATTAGCGCTTAGTTGTCACACAGTTGTCATTCATCACAGCTGGGGCTTGCTCGGCCTGTTAAGTGCCGAAACAAGGTTTTCTCCGAAAGCCTCCGCAGAGGTCCTGCTTGAGCTTAGAATGTATGGGGGGCTTTACTTTATCGGCTGTACTGTCAGTATCCTTCTATTGCACTCTCTGTGTGAGTCATGAAAGTTATTGATTGAGGTTTGTGTTCATGCACTCTTCAATAGAGCCGTCCTTACTTTGTGCTGCAGTTCTTTTCAGAGAAAGCCAAAAATCATCAGAAGACACAATTCTGAAGCTAAAAAAATGTTACAGGTAGCTGTAAGCATGAATGGTGTAGTTATTTTAAACTTCTTAGCACTGTGGACCTGGTAGAGCTAGAGGTCTGTTGCCATTATATACCTGTTGGTGCTATAGACCTGTTCACACTATAGAACCATAGAGCACTACAGACTTATAAGTTCTGCAGACTTGTTTGTACTACAGACTTGTTAGCCCTATAGACCTGTTAGTGATGTAGACCGATTAGCATTATAGACCTGCTGGTGCTGTAAGTCTGTTGGAAACATATAACAGCTGATGCTACAGACTTGTAAAAGCTATAGACTTGTTTAGGCCTGTTAGCGGCACAGAACTGTTAACACAATAGATATGCTGTTACCGCTATAGACATGTTAATGTTATAGATCTGTTAATAAAATAGAGCTTCGGACATCATAGATCTGTTTGTGGCATAGATTTCTTGCAATTATAGGCCTGATAGAACAACTCTGTGCCATAGAACCTGTTAACAAAACAGGCCTGTTGACATGTCTACAAGACCTTTTAGCACTACAGACCTGTTAGAACTATAGAACTGTTAGGGCAACAGATCTTTTAGTGCTGTATACCTCATAAAACTATAGACCTGTTAGATCTATTGACCTGATAGTTCTGTAGACCTTTTAGTGCCACATACCTATATAACATTTGGTGCTATAGACCTGTTAGTGCTGTAAACCTGTTAGCGCTATGCACCTTTTAGAACTATAGACCTGTTAGTGCTATAGACTTTTTAATGCTATAGACAAGTTAGAACTATATACCTATTAGTCTTCTTGGTGCCATAGACTTGTTCATGCTACAGACCTGTTAAAATTATTTACCTGTAGTGCTATAGGCTTTTTAGATCTGTCAGTACTGTAGACCTGTTAGAACTATAGACCAATTAGAACTATAGACCTGTCAGTGCTGTAGACCTGTTATAGCTATAGACCTGTTAGAACTATAGACCAGTTAGAACTATAGACCCATTAGAACTATAGACCTGTTGGAACTATAGACCAATTAGAACTATAGACCTGTTGGAACTATAAGCCAATTAGAACTATAGACCTGTAGGTGCTGTAGACCAATTAGAACTATAGACCTGTTAGAACTATAGGCCAATTAGAACTATAGACCTGTTAGAACTATAGGTCAATTAGAACTATAGACCTGTTAGAACTATAGACCTGTTGGTGCTGTAGACCTGTTAAAACTATAGACCAGTTAAAACTATAGACCTGTTAGAACTATAGATCTTTTAGTGTTATAGACCTTTTAGTGCCAAGGAATTATCAGAACAATAGATCTGTAAGAGGAATAGATCTAATTGCAGCACAGTCCTGTGAGCATGCCAAGTTTTCAGCTGATCTTTTAGTTGAGACCCATTACGTACTTCCTAAACCTTCTTCTCTTTTATTTGTAGTTCACGTTTATCCCTCCTAAGCTCTCCTCTAAATCACATTTTCTTGTGAGATTTCATTAATGGGCAATTTAAGAGAATAAATATATTAGGTTTCAGTTATACAACTGAGTAATTGAATATTTAATTCCTGAACCGCAGCTGTTTGCTGAGAAGAAAGGCTACTGCTTGAGTTCATATTTTTATTCTGGGCAAATTAAACACGTCAGTCGCACTTTGTGTTCAGTCAAATATGTAAACTGAGGGGATTTGGGATGAATTATAATGAATTAATATTTCACACCCAATTTCAATCAACACTAGTCCAAACAATGGCCAAACCGCTCAGCTTAAACAGTCAAACATAATGAAGCAGTTTCAGGACAATCTGCTTGACTCTTGCCAGGAAAGTGAAGGACTTTAGGGGCTTTAAAACTTTGGAAAAATATAAAGGTGACTTATAAAAGTGAGGAACCCTCAGGGCCTTCTAGAGCTACAAACAACTCCGAATGATTCCTGGAAACCAAGAAAGTTTTTTTGTTTATTTTCATTTTTGAGAATCTTTATAGCTATATTTAAACTGTGAATATCATAGGAACATTCTGATTGCATAGTTTAGTTTCAATCAGGATGTTTTTTAAGCTATCTAGATTAATACATCTAAGTAAGCTCTTCCATTGGATAGTTCTTCAGGAACTGAACCCAAAGGGGTTCTTTCGGGTTGAGGTCAGGCCAGTCAAGTGAAGGGGCCGCCCCCAAACTCCCCAAACTGTTTTCACAAAGTTGGGAGCATGAAATTGTCCAAAATCTTTTGGTCTGCTGAAGCATTCAGAGTCCTTTCACTGGAACTAAGAGGCCAAGCCCAGCTCCTAAAAAACAGCCCCATACCCTAATTCCCCCTCCGCCAAACTTCACACTCAGCACAGTGCAGTCAGAGAGTACCGTTCACCTGGCAAATCCAGATTCATCCATCAGATTGCCAGATGGAGAAGCAGGATTCATCACTCCAGAGAACGCACCTCAACGCTCTAGAGTCCAGTGGTGGTGTGATTTACACCCACTGCATCCGACGCTTAGCATTGCACTTGGTGATGTATGGCTTGGATGCAGCTGCTTTGCCATGGAAACCCATTCCATGAAGCTCTCTACGCTGTTCTTGAGCTAATCTGAAGGCCACATGAAGTTTGGAGGTCTGTAGCGACTGACTCTGCAGAAAGTCAGCGACCTCTGGGCAGTATGCGCCTCAGCATCCATCACTTTACGTGGCACCTCTTCATGGCTGAGTTGCTGTCGTTCCCAATCGATTCCACTTTGTAATAATACCACTGACAGTTGACTGTGGAATATTTAGTAGCAAGGTTAATTTCACGACTGGACTTGTTGCACAGGTGGCATCTGATCACGGCCCCATGCTGGAATTCACTGAACTCCTGAGAGCGACCCATTCTTTCCTAATGTTTGTAGAAGCGTCTGTATGCCTAGGTGCTTGAAGTTATACACCTGTGGCCATGGAAGTGATTGGAACACCTAAATGTAATTATTTCAATGTGTGAGTAATTTTGGCAATATAGTGTATATAAATATATATATATATATATATATATGTTTGCATGTATACATATACAGAATAACCAGGGGTTATTTCTGCAGGTGGAGTTATAGTTTGAGATAAATGTAACCCGGGATTATTTCCATGATTCGGTTTATAGTACAGATTTGATTTAACCTGTGGTTATTTCTGGTTATTATTTCATAGTACAGGATTAATCTAACCTGTGGTTATTTCTACAGCTGCTTTTATAGAAGGGAAAAGGCAGCGGAATCTTTCCTGTCACTGGAACACAGTCCATAAAAATGACAGGAATGGTGGATTTAAAATCACAGGGAAGCAGCAGTAGTTATATTACCCACAACCCCATGTAAATCGGATCCTGATCAAATAGTGTTGCAGTAAAAATACTGTATTTATTTACTAAGCAGCTAAAAGTCCCTTACGACATAGCAAGTGTAGAATAAAAGCTGAAACGGAAAAAAGTCATTTTCTCCGTGGGTTAATACCAGATGTCCCTCAGATGGAAGCGCGAGGAGCAAATTTGCACTGTTGTGAGGACGAGCGCCTGCAAATGAGTGACATTTTGCCTCTATCACTCCATTCTTGAGGGACATAGCATTTGGAGCTCTCTGTTTAGAGCCACCGTGACCTGCTTTAGAATGATCCCGCGAAAGCAGAGTGCCAGCTGGACCCACTGCTGCCATACTCGGCGCTCAAAAAATGCTCTAAATGCCCGCTGCCTTGGCCTCCATTATGTTGCGCACATCCAGCAGTGCCCAGTCACCGCTAACAAAGCCAGCGCGGTGACCTGGGGGGAAATCCGGCGCGCTTGCTGCTCCGCTTCTCCGGCTCTTCCGCCTGTATGAGCCCGCTCTGCTGTGGCTAATGTGTAGAAACGCTACTGTACGGTGATTTGAGACAATATGTGTTGTTCAGTAGTCCTTTCTGCTCTGTTTGCTGGTTTTATAGGACGCCGTAATATAAAAGCTATTTGGCAGCGCTGCTCGGATGACTGTACGCCAGCGCCTGTGCTTTCCGCTAATTGAGTGGTTGGGTAATTAGTAGGCTAATTGACTTTTTGCTGCTTATTGATTCTGCTGTGACTAGTGGCCGCGTGCTGACCCGCTGTCTCAAAACAAAACAAGAATTTAAATTGATTTTAATTGAGGCTGTATTCCAGCCGAGGCATCTGGTGATGGAGTCAGCGTGACATTTTTTCCCTCAAATTCTGTCACTGTCTGCCTCTTAAAGGTGCTGTTTCATGGAAAACTGAATTTTCCTCACTTTTTGTAGTACCTAAATATTGTTAAAGTTTCCAAAATGGGCCACATGATTCTCTAAAAATGAGGGCATTGTTTCCCCCGTGTCACAGGGGCCGGACCTAGCCGGATCCTGTGATTTACCTCTGTGTACAGACCAGGCTGGGAAGCGGGCATCCATACTGTGTTTCTTTATTGAACCAAAACAAAACAGAAATCAAACCTGGCGCAGTGGCCGCTACAAGAACATGAACGTGAAAAAACACACATAAATGAGGCGATTGACTGACAACCGTGGGACATCCAGACAGAACTTAAATACACCGCTTAATCACGGACACAAACACAGAACAGGTGAAAGCAAAACACGTGACAACTGAACTAAACAGACCTGAACATCAAAATAAAAGTCCCGAGAACATTAACAAAACAGAACCATAAACAACAGAAAAGCAGTGACCCCTACAGGCCACTGACCGAACCGTAACACCCCGGCTAGTTATTTTCTAATTTTTACCAAAGAAACCACACTTGCTTAGACTTTTATTGAGACGCAGCAGGTCATGAGAAATTCTGAGGAGAACATGTCACCCATGGCCTGCTTTGAGGCTAGCATGAATAATGTTGACCTATAAGATAAATATGCAGTGAAGATTAGCGTCCTTCTGCGACTCTGCAGTTCACTCTCAACACAAAAAGAATAGCTGAACAGAAAGCTGCATTTCTGAGGGTGAAGACCGCAACACCTTACTGGAGGGCTGGGCTGCTGAACTTGCATTAAGACCTTGACCGACCGAGCAGAGGACAGTAGCCGCAGAGAAAACACATGAGTCATCGCCTACAAGTCAGCATACCATTACTTTGGACGTTTTACTCTCCAGACAGATGTACATCCTGTTCTCTTCTCTGGACTACTCAGATATTTAAATTCTGTGAATGCTATACTCAGACACTTAACAAATATTATTAGCTTTTCTCCTTGAGGAGGTTTGTTTTGCATTAGGATTCGATGTACACTATTTGGACAAAAGTATTGGGGCGCCCTACCATTACTCCAGCAGTTTCTGTGGGAATTTGGAGACATCCATTCTGTAGAGCATTAATGAGGTCAAACACTGATGTTGGACGAGAATGTCTGGATCACAATCTCCGTTCCAGTTCATTCCAAAGGTGCTGGATGGGGTTGAGG
>JBBPCW010284991.1:0-10734 GCA_037974425.1 Phenacogrammus interruptus
TGGCTTCAGGACAACTCTGTGAATGTCCTTGAATGGCCCAGCCAGAGCCCAGACTTGAATCCAATTGAACATCTCTGAAGAGATCTTACAATGGCTGTGCACCGACGCTTCCCATCAAACCTGATGGAGCTTGAGAGGTGCTGCAAAGAGGAATGGGTGAAACTGGACAGGGCTTAGGTATACCAAGCTTGTGGCATCATATTCAAAAAGACTTGAGGCTGTAATTGCTGCCAAAGGTGCATCAACAAAGTACTAAGCAAAGGCTGTGATTTCTCAGTTTTTTTTTTATTTTTAACTAATTTGTAAAATCCTCAAGTAAACTTTTCATCTTGTCATTATGGGGTGTTGTGTGTAGAATTCTAAGTTAAAAAAATGAATTGAATCCATTTTGGAATAAGGTTGTAACATAACAAAATGTGTAAAAAGTGATGCGCTGTGAATACTTTCCGGATGCACTGTACATTAAACTGATCATGGAACTTTGCTGCTCAAGCACAAGAAAATGGCAAATCTAAAGAAGTCAGGCCATTCTAAATGACCTCCTGTTGATACTGATCAAGTCTGGCTCTTTTTTCAAGGATACTCTGAAAAACTGCATCACTTTACGGTGCAAAAAGTCTTCATCTGATGGGAAAGCATCAGAACAATACAAAACATACAGCTTTGCTGAGCTGAAAGAACTGCAGAACAAACTTATGTTAATCACTGCTGGTGCTGACCACCGAGCGGATGAGATTACACGTTATGTTCAGGTAGGCCTGATGTTTGTTTTTAGAATTTAATCTGCCAAGTGAAGACATAGTATAAACAATTAAGAGAAAGACCCAATATTATTTCAAATAAAAAATGTATTTTATGTCTGGGCCATGCCATTTGTTCATAAAAAGTTACCACATGTGTGAGCCTTTTGAGCTTTTATGTGAACAAATTGGATGATGGAATAGTCAAATATTTGTTAACCTTATTAAGCTGTTCCTCATTTATTTTTACAGGTTTTGGAACATATAATAAACGTGGGAAAGTCTTTCCGTGAGCTCTGTGATGCTGGGCACATTCTGTTTCAGGACTGGGAGATGTTAGCATACTGCTGCAGGGATTATGGTGTGAAAATATGGGTGAAGTTCCATATTACAAATGTGAAGATCAAAGGAGATAGGCCGCTGCTTGAAGAGCTGGAAGGACTTTGTGAGAGCCTGAGAGGTTGTCTCTCTGAATGGTTAAAATACATGGAGCAGAAAAGGAACACGTACTACAACTTGAATCATTTCACTGCAAAACAGCTGGTGCATCTGTGCTGCTCTGTGGCAGAATTCCAGAAAGATAAGAACATTAGTGCTGGTCTCCTCAACATGCTGTCCATCATAAAAGAAAACCTCGAAGAAGGAGACGTTCAAAATGCACTTACTAAAGCACTTCAGACTCCAGTTGAAAGCGGTGAATCATCAGAATCGCTCGAACTCAAGAAATTCCTCACCGATTTTCCAGACATGGTAGAGTATCTCCTTGAAAGTGGTTATACTGAGAAAGAGATCAAAGCTGCAATTATGTTTTGCAGAAAACACAAACAAGTGGCAGTAGGATTTGGAGACTCTGAGGACTACCGAGATGCTGTAATGGAATGTATTGATAGTCATCAAAACGATGAACAGTGGGTCCAAGAATGGTATAAAAAATATGAGAAAACTAGAGATAATGTCCTTAAAACTCAAATGAAATTCAAAGGCGGACAAGCAACAGAAGAGTCTTTCTCAATGACAGAGGAACAGATTGCAGCAGTGTTTGAAAACCTACAAAATTCTCATGAGAAGATTGAAATGCTTTGGACAACTTACCACAACAAACTCTCAGGACTCGTATCAGACAAGTTTGTGGACTTGGATGTTCTGGGAGAAACCATGAACCATCTGGCCAAATCTGCCAAAGTCACTGTGAAAAGAAATATTCCATTCACTTTGAACGAGGGTACGCCCAACCTGATCTCCTGTAAAGATGCTGAGATACTTCCGCTTTGCTTATCGCTGTACAGTGATGAAGAGCAGCCATTGCCAACCTATGATGAAATTCTCCTTTGCACCCCTGAAACGACTGCAGAAGAGGTGGAGCTGATAGTCAGAAGAGCCGTGCAGCCTGGGAGCTTACATGAGAAGATCTACTGCTTACTAAACGCAGACAAACTGAATCATGATGTGTCCAGAAAATTTGAGTCTATTTTCTACAAGTTATCCAAAAATCAAGGAGGCACATGTTCAAGTAATTACCGCTTAATCATTTTTTGTGACTCGAAGGCACATCATAGTTACGTCGCCACTGCGTTTGACAGTTTTAGGAGGACAATTGGTGAAAACCCAAACCGGAATGAAGAAATTAAGCAGTATCTTCAGTCCAAGCATCAAACATCATCTGACGGTGACACTGGATTTGGAAAATTACACAGATCTGGACAAGGTTACCTGAGGACAAAACTGATTTTTTCAGAGCATGCTGGCATGGGTAAGGTCCTTCATGGCTCTAGCTTAGCCTGACAGTAAAAAAGGTCTCCTAATGGCATTGTTTTGAGCATCTATATAGAAGCCAGAATACAGATAAGTAGGGTATACAGACAGTCTGCACCTGTGGTCAAATTACGTGTTTGTGTTTGAAAGTACACATTCTATGTGGCGAACACATGCATATAATGCACAAGTTTAATATATTGGACAAACATAAAATGGAAAAATGTTGTATTTATTTGATTCCTGTTGACTTACTTTAGCTTTATTGCAAGATGATAGTCATATACACTGTTCTGTTTCTTATCATTTACTAACCATTCAAATCATCCCTAGTATTTTTTCATGATATTCTCATAACCTTAATTATCATGTATTTTCTTTGAATACACCCAAATTATTTGTTTATTTAACCATTACTTTATTTGAATGAACAATGCATTTTCATTTTTTTTCAGGAAAGTCACTGTATGTGAAAAATCTCATCGAAAAATCCAAAGAAATCTTGAAAACTGAAGGATTTACCAACAAAACTATACAAATAAGTGAGTCACAGCTGAGGATCAAAGACATCATTAGTCAGCTGCAACTATATGAGGACAAACCCATGGATAAAGTCCCCAGAATATTTCAATTTGACGTCCCCCCTGTGGTTAGTGTTTCTGTGCCATGACTGATTTTCCTGCTTGTGTTTGCCTCTGCAAAATATGCTTTATACTTATTTGTAAAATCAGCATCTATTTTTCTCTGCTGTCCTCACAAATCTTTGGAGGAACTTCTGGCCCAAGGCTGTGCAATTACTATGCCAGTCTGAGATATGGCTGGTCAAGATGCTCTCCTTAGTGCTTCTGTAGAAAGTTGTGAGGACAGGAATGGGGAGGTTTGCTCTTTTCATCCATTGCAGAAAGTAAAGGTGCTGTTGGGCCCTCTTGTCTAGGGAGGGGGTGTTTATGTCAAGTGATCTGTGATGTCTAACCCCAGCTTCTCACTGTCTCCACAGCATTAGCATGGATAACACATGGAATATGTATTTCCTAATGAAGTAAACAATAGTCTTCTTTGGCATTGATTCGATAGTTGTTTCTGTGTTGTATGTATTCAATATGTATTCATTGTGACTAATGTACCTAACCCTGTATGACTCAAATACAGAAATTAAGACTGATGCAACCAACCTCTGATGCAACCAATTAAGATTTTTTTCTGTTATGATGTTTTAGTTCATTTTTACACTGAAATTATTTGCGATCATGTTAAATTGCTATGTTTAATAAAAAGTTCTCAAAATTTACTGTATATAAAATAAATTCTAATAAATGTAATTTAAAATATATGTTTCATTTATAAAACAATACTGTACTAAATTATGAAAGAAAATGGACAGTATATAAATTTAATTCTAATAAATGTAATTTAAAATGTTTAATTTACTAAATAAAACTGTATTAAATTTATGAAAAAAACTTAAATCTATTATAAAAATCCATATCATTATAGAGAATTATTATAGAGAAAGAGAAAAACAAGTCAGAGATTAATACATAAGTAAATAAAAAAGTAAAACAGATAAAAGGGGAGGTGGCTGAGGGATTTATTAATTATATAGGAATATATATATGGGAGATGAGTGGGAGGACTGGCTAGTTGCCAAGATGCTCCTTAAACAGGTGGGTCTTCAGACGACGCTTAAAGACAGTGAAGGATTCCGCAGATCTGATTGCAAGAGGGAGTTTGTCCCACCACTGGGGGCCAAGTCCAAATAGAGTCTAGATGCATGTCTTCCTCTTCTTTTGAGCAATGGAGATTCAAGACAAGCTGTGCTTGATGCCCTGAGGGAACGAGCAGTGACACACTGCTTGATCAGTGCAGACAATTAAGGATGTGCAAGTCCATTCTTAGCCTTGAAGGCGAGTGTTAAGGTTTTGAACTTATTGCGAGCAGCCAAGGGAGCCAGTGAATGTTCTGTAGTAGAGGCGTGGTGTGTGAGAATTTAGGAAGATTGAAGACTAATCTCGCAGCTGCATTCTGAATCAGCTGAAGTGGTCTTATTACCTTCATTGGCAGTCCAGTCAGAAGTGAGTTGCAGTAGTCCAGCTTAGAGATGACCAGAGACTGAGCGAGTAACTGTGTGGCTTCCGTGGTGAGAAAGGGTCGGATTCTTTTGATATTGTGCAGAAGGTATCTGTATGTCCTGGAGAAGTGGTCAGTGTGCAGCAGGAACAAAAGTTTGTCATCCAAATGACAAAGATTTCTTACCTTCTTTGAGAGGATGATAACAGAGTTCTCACAAGAAACGGTGAGGTCATGGCTTGGTGATGGAACCGCTTTGATGAAAAGCAACTCAGTTTTGCTGGGTTTTAGCTTAAGGTGGTGGGCCGCCATCCAAGAGGAGATGTTACCCCGGCAGTCTGACATGTGGTTCGAGACCTGATCATCACTGGCGAGGAAAGAGAGGATTAGTTGAGTGTCATCTACATAAAAGTGGTAGGAAAATTCATGTGAGGTTATTACATCCCCAAGAGAACCAGTATACAGAGAAAAGAGAAGTGGTCCAAGGACCGAGCCCTGAGGTACACCAGTGGACAATCTTTGCGGGGCATACTGGAAGCCTTGCCATGCTACCTGGTACTTCCGGTCCTCAAGGTAGGATTCAAACCATTGCCAGGCTGTGCCCGATATCCTAAGGCTGGAGAGAGTAGCCAAGAGGATCTGATGATTAACCATGTCGAAGGCTGCAGCAAGGTAAAGAAGAATCAAAGCAGAAGACAGATTGGCTGATCTAGCTGCATAAAGATCTTCAGAGATGGCTAGGAGTGCCGTTTCAGTAGAGTGCGCAGCCTTGAACCCGAACTGGTGAGGATCCTGAAGCCCCTGTTTTGAGAAAGAAAAATGTTAAGTTGGTTATGAGCAGCCTGTTCCAGGACTTTCGAAAGGAAGGAGAGAAGACATACTGGTCTGTAGTTGTTAATATCTGAGCGTGGGTTTTTTTCAGAATAGGTGTGACCACTGCAGACTTGAAAGCAGATGGGACATAGCCAAGGAAGACTTTGCCATAGTTAAATCAGTGACAAATTTAGATAAGAGAGAGCGATAAATGATAAGATCAGTCATTAAGCGTTTTCCGCCATCTTCTTTCGGCTGCTCTCAGCTCCCTTCTGTTACTTCTCAGGACCTCAGTCAGCCATGGAGCTGGGAGAGAGGCACGCCTCAGTCTGGAAGACAAGGAACAGAGTAGATTCATTGGCTGCAGATTCAACTGAAGATGGACAGAGTGTAGTTGAGTTTCGGGAGAGATAAGGAAGATAGAACAGCTGAGGAGAGAGAGGGCAGAGAGAGGAAAGATTTCTGCGGGTAGTCGTAGGCATATGTGGGAGTTGAGACGAAGAGGCCTGGAGAGGAAATTTGAAGGATAGAAGATGATGGTCAGAAGTCTGACTTTTGCTTTGCATTTGACATTTTTGTCTTTTCGTCGCACTTACACTTTTAGCATAAGTTCAGATTGGCTTAAGTAGTCAGTGTTATCAACGCAGTTTGATGGAGGGGATCTGTAGTCTGTGATGGACTGGATGACTTGAACTTGAATGATGTTCTCAGAAGTGCATACACCTCTTTTGTGAACCAGGGTTTTTGGTTGGCATGCATGGTGATGTTCTTGATGGTGGTCACATATTCTACACATTTGGATAACCAGTCATAGTCTCTACATACTCTCCCAAATGTGTTAGTTCACTGTGACAGCCTCTCTGAACACATTCCAGTCTGTACATTCAAAGCAGTCTTGGAGTGCTGAAACTGTTCCCTCTGGCCATGTGGTTGCGAATGCTGATAATAATGTGGTAGGACTGTCCTTGGGTTGGTCTGATTAAACTCTCCAGTGATGATGTAAATGCAGTCTGGATTAGTGTTTTGCCCTGGAGGGGAATATATAAAGCTGTGAGGCTAATGGTCAGGTAGACCATTGCTTAATGCTCATAATTATGTATTTAATACCAAATGCTTTAATAATCACTCATTAATAGTGTAATTTATAATATTAGTTTTTTTAAAGTTCCTCCATTATGATGTATTTGCATATCTGTGTTTCAGGTTTCCAAAGGACTGTACACGTTCCTCATTCAGCTCTTTGTTCTGAGATGTATCCAGAGCCAAGATGGTTTCTTGTGGAGGTGCAATGACTCCCACATCTACTTGGTGGAATACACCAAAAGAAAGAACAGGGAGTGTGATTGGCATAGCTCTGAGGTAATTGTCATAACACATAATTTAATATGCAGCAGAGACACTAAATTGCCAAAAGTATTGGGACACGCAAATCATTGAATGCAGGTGTTCCAATCATGTCCAAAGACACAGGTGTACAAAATCAAACACCTAGGCATGCAGACTGCTTCTGCAAACATTTGTGAAATAATGTCAGACCTTCTCGTCTAGCCTAACCTGAAAGATGCTCTCCTGGAAGAATGGTAAAAATTTCCTATAAACACACTCCTAAACCTTGTGCACAGGCTTTCCAGAAGTGTGGAAGCTGTTATAGCTGAAAAGCGTAAACCAACTCCATATTCATGTGAATGTATTAAGAATGGGATTACGTTAAAATTTCTGTATGTGTAGATAGGCATCCAAATACTTTTGGTAATACAGTGTATATCAAACTATAATTTTAATGTCACCTATATTTTAACTTTGAAAAAAGTTATTTTAGTCTTTGATTAAGCAAAATACATGCATAACTTATGGATTCTACTTTTAAAATGAAAATGAACTACTGTGGCCAGAGAAGAACAGGATAATATCTGTCATGGTGCCTGGGTGAAAGGACACACACACAGTTGGGAGTTAATGAAATGAACACAAAAGTTTTTTATTTTAATAACTCAAAACAACCACACACTGTATGGGAATGTCCACTCTCTCGCAGCCACTCACATTGAGCCCCTGCTCTGCCTGGAGGAACGAGGGGTACCTCTAGTCCCTCTCGAAGCTGCCCAGGACCACCCACCAGGTGCAGGACCCTGCCCAAACGCTCTGCTAATGGAAGTGTGTTTCCTCTCTCACACCTGCACCACCTTGCGGTCATTCACACTAGGTATGTCCAAGTATTCCCCATCCCAAGGACAGAGCGGGGGCTGATGCCAAAGCACACACAGAACGGGCATTTGGCCGGTTGAGAAGTGACACAAGGAGTTCTGAGCATACTCCGCCCAGCCGAGAAACTTCTGCCCAGTCGAGGGCACAAGGCCAACCCATGTCCCTTTACCCCAAAACCCCAACACAGTCCAGGCTTCTGCCTCTTCTTGCACACTTGGGGTGTCATTTTCTGGGTTCCAATATCCATTGGTTCTGGTTCTGGTAACAGGCTCTTTATTTTCTCCGGTGTCTTTACTCCCCAGGACCCACAGTCTCTTGTCTCTCAGGGCCTTTGGGTCTCCGATGTTGATCCAGCCATGTGCTGAGTTGGATCTCTGGATGGAGTCCCCACCGGTATATGGTTATCAACGCTGGATGATCTGGATGATTGAAAGCTGAAAGTTGCCCACTCCAGAGCTCTGCCTGTCATCTGCTGTGTCATTAGGGATACCTTCTGGCGTGACGTCATCTCCGGGTATACCCCGAAGTAGAGCTCGCAGGAGAGCAGAAAACTCCGGCACATGGCTATATCTCCTCTGTAGCGTTCTGGAATGGAGGTGTGTCTTGGTATGTTTCTTGCCAGGGCGGAGACATAGTGCACAGGTTCAGTGCTTGCTGTGGAATGCATTCCACTCGGTGGTATGTTTTCAGGTCACAGTTCTGCCACTATGGCACTGGTGGTCGGTACCTCTTGCGGCTGCGTTATTTGTCCCACCGCGTGCAGGAGCTGAGCGATATGCTCATGGTGAGCTGTGATTTCTCGCTGCATGGACTCCTCTTCTGCGGTAGAGGAATGCCACAGGAATGTCCACCCTCTTGCAGCCACTCTCACTCTCACCTCTGCGTGCTGCTTCACTCACAGGCCTTCAGCCTTAATCACAAGTCCTGTTTCACTCTCAGCGTCTCTGTGGTTCTGCTTGCGTCTCTTACTACCCCCAGTCTCACTTCATCTGCCTTAGGCTTGTCTGTAGGAGGTATACAGAGAATGAAGGACACATGGGACCCTTACAGTTTCTGGTCTGGTATGAACGCCTCTTTCCACTGGAGAAGCACAAGGGTGATATGGTGTCTGCCATGACTCAGCTGTAGGAGACTCCTCCCTAAACTTCCACCCAGGTAAGTAGGTGTTCCCGCATAGACTTCGGAAATCGTCTGGCTATTAATACACATCAATCCAATCACATGACGCCACACTCACATGCTTCATTAGCGATGGACCACATACACCTGGACTTGTCACGACCATCAGACGAGCCAGCCTGACTCTCACTTAGCCTGGCCTGTCTAATAGTCCATGAGCATTCCCACACCTACGCAGTCCAGTCCTGAGCTGTCATTCCCCTAATACTCAGGCGACTGACTCCGCTGTGTGTGCGATTGAGATGGCCCAACCCATACCATATCCACTTATTGGTTTAAGATATCATTTTATTCACTTAAATCATTAAATGAAATATCAATGGATCTTTAACATTTAGAAAAGTTGAGCATTGTTTCTTGTAGAAAATGTATAATAAATATATGTCTGAATTAGAGCTGGGCCGTTAACGCGCGAGATTCTTATTGCCATTATAAAAAATTATCGCTGTTAACGCAACCCCCCCCCACGTCCTCACCTGGCAGGCTATGATGAATGTCACCTTGATATTTTAGAGAAATGTCCGGTTCATGAAGTTTTGGATGCACGCGGGCTCTGCCAACCCATCTCTGAGCGGTTCAGGGGTCTCATTTATAAAACTTTGCGTAGAACTCATACTAAATGTGTACGTGCGCTCAAAAGACGAAAATGACGTACGCAAAGAAAAAGTCTGACTTATAAAAATGTTCGCACGCACACCTGCAATATACGCTTCATAAATCGCACTCCACTTGGGATTGTGCGCACATGGATTTGCCACAAATCCCACCCTCTACACGCCCCTCTACACGCCCTTGTTCCACCATATATGGTAAATGCAAATCACCTCATGCATATTTAAGCCGCCGATGTGAATGAAAACAGGACGGTGCCCGAAATAAAAAAAAGTTGTCTGTTCTTTAAGTGATTATTAAAAAAAGAATTACAGCTCATCGAAAGATCCAAATGCCTATTTTTATAAATATGTCTCCAAATGTTCTCCTAGATCAATTTAATTTCATTTTGAACTCAGTTAAATACATTACCCTTAATGAAAATGTAAATATAAACACGAGCGCCCTCTATTGGATGTAAGGGAGAACTCTCGTCAGTCTGAGTTCGGCTTGGCTGGCGAAGGTGTGCTTTTATGTCGAATATTGGAGATAAAGCTCCTGTGCTCTCTTTGGTTTTATGCAGTGTGGCCAGTTTGAGCTCCAGGTCAAATAAAGAATATAAGGTGTGTATACATATTGTGGCGAACGGTGGAGGAAGGCGACACACACACTCAGAGAAT
This sequence comes from Phenacogrammus interruptus, assembly GCA_037974425.1. Classification (NCBI taxonomy): domain Eukaryota; kingdom Metazoa; phylum Chordata; class Actinopteri; order Characiformes; family Alestidae; genus Phenacogrammus; species Phenacogrammus interruptus. The sequence goes on from JBBPCW010284991.1 coordinate 10,028, forward strand.
TCTTTTTGTTGGCTTTTATTGGCACCAAGCAAACAGCATGCATCTCCCCACAGCCTGCCTGCTGCCCCCGTGCTGGCTTGACTCTCTCTCTCTTGCTCTCTCTTTCCAACCCAACTCTCAGCTCCAACTCTAACCCGAACACCGCTGCTAGGCACCGCCCCTCCCCTTATAAACTACACCCCAAAAACCCAGGAGTTGCCATGGCGATGAGCTATACCTGTGGCTCCCCTACATCACGCGCTGATCACGCGCCCCTCACACCACCCCTGGCCCGAGAATGGACCCCCAGTGAACCTACAGTTAACCCTTCACAGGCCCTGATTGCCACACAGCCCCCTTCTTAGGACATGAGCTGTCCTCAGCTACTCACCTTCCCCTTCACAGTCCTGGCGATCTGGCCGTGTGGGTCTTCTTCCCTCAGGCACTCTCCAAACCACCCCTGCACCCACCGTGCCCCAGGTGTCCATTCCCGGCCCAGTTCGCTCACAAAGTCCACTGCGGAGGTCCGTGCTCAGACCCTGTCCCTTTTTCCGGGAGGGACAGTAAACCCAAACGTGGCCAGGGCACGAACTTCTGCCCACGGCCGCACTCCTCGTCAGCCCTCACTGAAACGCGCCGCAGCTATATCTTCGGCTCGCTCGGCCTCTCCTCCCTCCGACTCGCTCTGCAGCTCGGCGGGCTCTCCAGCTCTCTCCCGCGGCTCGCTC
>JBBPCW010285001.1:0-10733 GCA_037974425.1 Phenacogrammus interruptus
CCCCCCCCCCCCCCCCCCCCCCACCCCCCCACCACCCCCCCCCCCCCCCCCCCCCAACACTAAACCATCTCTGCCGTTGCGCACTCTCTAATTTGAACAAATTCTGGATCTGCTGGCTTGCCAAACAAAATGCACAGAGTAACCCAAACAGTTTTGAATGGCACTGGCTCTGGGGCGGCACACCTCCTACTGTTACGCTACTGTTATTGTTATTGCCAGTGCCTCTCCGGCCAGTGGTAGCCTTCCCAAAGAATCTGACACAAGTCTGCCTTTATGAATATTAATGCCTGTCCTAGTCAGTACAACTTCACAAATGGTAATGTAGTAAATTGCGTAATCCCTTCAAGTTCCTCTCCAAATATCATTTCATTTATAGTCAGATTCAGCTATGGTCAAGTCCGGTAACTGTAGTGACCATTAGCCTAGCACTGTGTCCTGTCCTGTGAATCGTTTAAACTGCCGGTCACTCCACATTGCCAAACCCTTCTGCGTGCTTGAAGGACAGGGCAAATAAGTGGTTCACTCTGTCATATGACCATGCAGACACTCTTCTGGTTGGAGGAGAGTAGGATTCTGTTATACTATCAGTTATACTCTCCTGGCCATGAGTGACACATAGCACGGCTGGGATCACAAAATGAAAGAGATGGAGCTGAAAAAACTAGAGACAGTTCATCCTAACCTGCAGGTAGTGGATGCTGAAATAAGAGGGATTCTTGTGCAGTCCTGGGAGTCCAAGCCTTTCTCTTTGCCATCTCTACAGCATTCTTCCAGTGAGACTGGATCTGTGGTCTCTGTAGGAAAAACACAGTTGCAGCAGGTGCCAATAAAAGTTTGAACACTTTTCTTAAGACCACTGATTCACAGGAGATCAAAGATCCAGGTACAGGAGTGCATTTGCCATGACTTGCCCAGGATGACAGATCTAAGCCATATCACAGGAAGCAATGTCTGTTTCTCTGGTAAGAGGATAAGGGCATTCATACGGAACACTAGGACACAAGTCTAACACTTTCCCTTAAAACATAACCATAGAACAAATATTTATCTTAGGACAAATACTCACCTTTCACTCTACTTTTGGAACGCCTCGGTAGAAAATTCTGTATTCTGATACATAAGTTTGCTTTGTAACATCCCAATTAAAGAAAAGAATGAACGAATATTGACACAAAACAAGCCATTCCATTGGCTATTTTAAGTCTACTGCACACTGACCTGGCATTCCACAGCAAACCTCAACCCTTTTGGTAGCTGGCTCAGTACTGTTCCAGAATAAGAAGCAACATGAACCAGAGTAAATAGGTGAGAAGTCCCAAAAATCCCCCAACAAACACCTGAGGTTTATGGTAACTGATGTTTGGCTGTGTTCTCTGGGCTCTAGAGCTAACATTCATTCACATTACATGTATATTTATATTAACTGGAATAGAGTAGATCAGTATTCTACATCAGTGCTGTATAAATACTTAGCATGCAAGAGTTTATAATATCATTATTATTATTATTATTATTATTATTATTATTATTATTATTATTATTATTATTATTATTATTATTATTACTACTACACATGGAAAATGAAGGATAATATCAAATCGGACCACCTGGATAAGTAATTAGTAATAAGTAATGTTATGCCCTATCTACTGTAAGAAATGAGAAAAACAGAGTCTGTGGTTAACATCATGACTCACGCAATGACGTCTGAGCAGAGAGAAACTTCTGGAAGTGAACGTAGTGAAATTTGATTGTCCAGAGATCCACACTTGTGCGAAGGCATGAAAAAATACTCTCCGGTTAGGGCAGCCACATTTTTGCTCTCTCTGACACATCAGGAGTTCTTCACTTCAGCAAAAAAAACACTACAGACCCAGGTGGTTAAATTTCTGTGGCCCTTTTCACCATGAAATATTACACAAGTCAAATTAGCTAGAGAAAACTGTATTATTTATGTAAGCAGGGCATTTTACTTTCAACAGCTGGGAGGAAGCTAAATTGATGTATACAGGCCACATCAAAAACAGCATTCATCTGCATCTAATGCAACTCTGAGTTCATTTTATTTGATTTTATTAGATCAAATAAAATTATTTTGCTTCCTTTTGTACTATAACAGTACAAGGATAGGTGCCTTTACATGAAGCAGAGGATCTTGTGAGTGAATCATTCGAGTTAATGGTTCATTACTGGCTTGTACCCTTCATGCAAATTTAGTAAGAATTGCATATCTGCAGATTTCCAAAGTGATTCATCAGCCCAAGATCACCATTAGGCAGTTTTTCTGGGTTTTTCCCAAGAGACTATCTATCACTATTCACTATTCAGTCTTAGAAGCTGCTGGAGATATAGACAGTAAAAAAGGTTGCATTGTATGTCTGTCCCACTAAATTACAGCACAGAAAGATCTCTAAACGATTACTGGTCGTCTTAATTTTATCAAATACATTTGTTTCCTTGTGGTTCACTAGATCTGCCAAACATAAAATACCTTTGGCAGTGAAGTCTTTGGCCTTCATTTCTCCAGGCTCTTGCATGCAGCAAACTGCCAAGCTGGTTTTATGTGTACTAATTCTTTTAAATGAAGACCAGGGCCAGAAGATTTTTGTTTACGAGACAGATGATATATACGAGACACTGACAAGGCGGGCAGTTATAGGGATTAAAGTGCTTTTAAGCTGAATTTTGTCTTAAAACAGAAACTGAAACTCAATGGAAACTCAAGGAAAATGTATAACATCTACCATGTAAACCACTAAAGAACTCCAAAGATGGTCACTGATAGACTACACTTTCAATAGCAAGAGCCGGGACACCCAATAACTCTTCTTTTCTGTCCCATTAGAAACATTACTAAAACCACACTGCAGATAATGTCAATGTGACATTTTACACCCAAGTGCTACAGGTTATCTGCAAATTGTGCTTATCGTTTATAAGGTCCGGTAAGATATATTTCCAACATGGTTAATAAGACATCCCTCATCAGGCTTCTGAAACCTGACAGGACGTCCTGAGACAAAGAGAGACCCTGTGGTGGTCCTAAAGCTGCCATGAGGTGCCATAAAGTGAGAAAGAGAGAGAGAGAGAGAGAGAGAAAAGAGGTTATGAGAATGTGACATGCAGAGTGACAACCAATAGGCAGAAAACCAGAATGACAAAGAGGTCGAAAAAAAAACCTTCCTGACTGATGCTGAACAGAAAAGCTTGGGACCACTTATCCCACTTAGCTGATATAGTAAAACACCCACTCATTTTTCAAAACCTACCTTCAACCTGTCAAACCCTGTTCCCACCTCCCTGCTGTGACAATCCACAGCCATGTGCAATTACACAACGAGGCCTGCTTTAAAAACATTTCTGCTCCTGTTATTTTATCAGTCCAGACACTTCACCCAGGCCCAATAGCTCTCCCAGGTCTCCCCTCCCCAACGCTTTGTCTCCCTCTCCTAAAGCCTGATTGCCATCTTGGAACACGTTGGTGTCTGGGGGAGAACTGAGGACTGAGCCCAAAAACATAAACCAAGCTTAATGAGTCTGGCTCTGCTTCAACCCCTCACTAAGCACCAACACCACAGCAGGTCAGTGCTGTGCAGCAACCTCCAAATCTACAGATAAAAGCACAAAAGCAAGTAACCAGGAGGACAAACCAGATTCATAGAGCCAGCCTCTTCAGTATGTTTATATTTTAGCCTTTAATAGTTGTACAGGGCTAGAAAGAGAGCACATAAAAAATGTTCTTTACCTGTAGAAGTCATAATAGGCCTGACATGCAAGTACTGGCAACTGAGTCAGCACATTAGTCAGTCAGACTACCAAAATATAGGGCTTGCTTTTCAAATTACAAAGTGGGTTTTTTATATATATATCAAAAGTTCACTGCAGTTTCTATGATGATTAAAGAGCAGCTTCTAAATAACTCTTGATGATAAAATGTCTATTGGTGAATCAAGCGAAATTGGTAAACCGGATGGCTAGTGAAACGTTGAAAGTGTATAAAGGTTCAAATCTTTCAGGTTGAAATAAACAAGTTGTCATTCACTGCTCCTGAAAACTCCAGAGTAAACAAGAGCCCCTTCCAACCTATCAGCTCATAGAACTGACCCCTTATTTTGAAATATGTCACCTGAGGATATCTATCAAGGCTTCTCTATTTGTGGGCCAGCCATCACCAAAAAGAAATACCATCTTTTCAAATCAGCTTACAGTAAAAGAGTACTGCCCCCCCCCTCCCCACCATTAATTTGTGTCAGTAATATTTTTCATGTATTAGATTCATGTTTCAGGTAGATTACTCCTAAATGTATTTGTTTATTGGATTTGTTCACCTTATCCCTTAAGGAGAACATTTCTTTTTAAGTTTCACTATACAATATCACTACATAAATACATTAACTGGTCCAAACACAGTCCAGCAGTTCAGTTAAACATACAAACGTTGCCAAAACCAACACTGTAGTCTCTGACTATAAGTCCAAAGTCATCACTTTGCAATAATTAATTAGGTCAACTGATCAGTACTTCCCCAGAGATTAATGTACCAAAATACTAAACTAACTACTGTCATAACACCAGGTTTTGTCTCTGGCTCTGTTTATCTATAGAAATCAGGTATGCAATACACATCCAAAAGTTGTTCCAAACGACTCCAAACGTGCACTTAGGCTTTTAAATAAGACCGGGCTTTAAGGAGCCGTGCTGGTCTGCTGTGGAGAGGTCTCTCACCTTGGCTGTACAGGAGCCCGTACAGAGAGCAGAGGATGAGCAGCGCTGGACCCATGGTGCCGTTTAGTTCAGGACGTGCACGGTCGCTGTGATGGAACGGGTTCAAGATGAGAGAGAGAGAGAGAGAAAGAGAGAGAGAGGGAGCAGAAGTGGAGCGGTTGGCTAAGAGGCGCTACTGAAGCCCCGTTTCACACACAGCCCGGCCAATTAGCGCGGCTAAGCGTGTTGGGGCAGAGCGCGCGGAGGGGGGCGGGCAGCACGAGCAGTACAGACCCCACAATCCTGTCCTGTCCCATCCATTCAGACTCCAGCACTCTCCAAGTCACTGACCAGGCTGTGGGCTGGACAGTGCAATACTACTATGAAATACTGCTGGTATTAGTTCTTCACGTGTGTAGTGTGGAGCAGATGGAACTGATCCGGAGCTTTCAGTAGTCGGCTTTGTACTCGGAGATATTCTGTAGTTTGATATGGAGTGACCTGCCGCTGTCACGTTTCTTTAAAGCAGATTTAGGTGAAGTCTGCAGATCTCTGCTGTTTACGAGCACTTGGGAACTGTAACTGGGCACTTGGGAAACATTTATTTTATAGGACCCTTCCAGGCGTCTCTCCGGTGAACTCCTGGTTTCGTTGAACCAAATGGCAAAACAAAGGCTTTTTTCTCCCCAGACGTGTTGGAAAAGGGTTTTAGACCTCCTCTCCGTCTGACTAAGCATTTTGATTTGGGGGTGGGGGGCGTCTGAGAGAGAGGGCTTGCGGGGCTCTGCTTCTGAAAGCACTTTCACCAGTCAGAGGAGAAAGGAACAATATAAAGGCGAGAATAATGTGGTTCCACCTGAGCCTAGGGACAAAGTTTGCCAAAGACTCTATAGACAAGCCCCCCACCCAGCTCCCTCCTCCAAAGCCTCCTCCTTCCTCACGCCCCAATCTAATTGGCTGAAATTAGCAAGAAAAAAGAATTGCCAGACATAACCATTTCTGTGCCAGGCGAGGCTTTCTGCTGTTTCAATCATGCCTTTGCTGCTGGGCAGAGCCAGAGAGGTAAAGAGAGCCACTAATCAAAGCCACATGTCCGTCTCCGAGTAGAAGACGAAGAAGAAGCACCTCTGGAAATGTGCGCAGAGTGCAGAAGTAAACAGGACTGCTGGAGCTATCGTTTCGTGTCACACTCCTTTCATTACCACAGGAAACACTGTTGGATCTTTTCTGCTCTGTATCATGACTGGGAAATGTATTAAAACTTTGGTAGCTCCTGTGATCGATTTACGCTTGATGAATTCAAGAGAGAGGAGGAGGCTTTCGGGAAATGTTGAAGGTTCATGAGGAGTTGATGGCCTAAATTACACTTTTGTAATCAATTAAGCAATTGGCTTGTAAGTAAAACCTGCATCAGAAAAATTAGGAACATGTATTTGTTTAAAATCTGGAGTAAGCAGTGGAGCAGTTCATAGTGGTATTCCTGTAATTGCCATCTTCTGCTTAGAAGTGGTGTGTGGTGGGATTGGTTTAAGGGCAAGTACTGCCATGTAGGGTCCCCCTTAAGATGCACCGCAATGGGAAACAGCGGCCCAATTTATTCATGTGGCTGTCTCAATCACTACTGGCTGTGTGGCTGTCTCAACTGCTTCTTTCTCCTTGCCTCCTTCTCTTTTAAGACTTTAGCCAAAAGCAAGGAGAGCCGATCTCTATGCTCCTAGGCAAAGGAAATTACCAGTATGGAGGGGACCTTAAATGACAGTAATCTTTCAGGAGGCACTTACTTTCTTTTGAACTCAGAGCAGCTCTGTCCTGTCATGACTGTGTTACTCGGTGGTGGGCCACTTAGAATTACTCCATGCAGGGTCTTGCACACTGATGCTTTAGAAGGGGCCCCAGAGTATTGCCTCAGGTTTATAGGGCTAGTCTTGGCTAGCCCTGTCTTATTTATAAGACTATTTAATCTGTCACAGCTACCAAAGGAACTCTAGACTATCATCAACATTTGCAGTTTTTTGTAGTGTCTGTTAATTGCAGAAAGCATAATGTCTTAATAATTTTAGTTATGATAGTTCAACAGTGAATCAACTGTTATAATACTATCATAATGAATTGTTTATTTTACAGCCTTATGGTACAAAAAAACTCATAAGTCTGTAGTAATTACACTTCTCTCACTTTTATTAATAGACAAAAACACACTTAGCGATATAAAATGGTCTGTGACAGAAGTACAGCCTGAAATAAACAACACGTATCATCCTTATTCATCCCCTCCACTTGTGGGAAAGGAAGCTGCAAATATAAATGAAAGCATAAATTGAATACAATTACTAAACAATGGTGGTGACAACTCCCTTTTTAATCATCTTGCATTACATCTAAAAATGGTCACAGCCCAAGTGTTACCACCCAAACAAGCAGTTAAACAACATAACTCTCTTATTATACATACTGGAATATGCATAGTCATGCTTTTCGTCTGTACTTGGTCAAAGTTCTTGCTGAGGTCAAATGTGGATGCTTTATGGATTTTCTCTGGAAATTACAAATAACAACTAGGGGTCATGACTTATGACCTCAGCCTTGATCTCACAAGAAGATGTATTTTGAGAAGAAAACTTTCTCAGAGTCTCTGTAGAAGCTCTGTCCATGTTATTTCCAGTTTGCAGCTTTTCGGGGAAGCTAATGATCCCATCAATCGAGGGGTTTTGAAGAAATGTATTCGCTGCAGAAGATAAAACAGACCATAGGCGGCATTTCCCCAAAATTCAAATATACGCTTCCCCCAACTGTTTTAGATATACCACCATACATACTCTGACTAGTTACCATATACCTCCACTAAATCTCAGTAAAAATTTTCTTTACACCCACCGACCACTTCCTTCCGGCCAAGTAGACAAAACGTTTACATCTACACATCACCAAATGATCCCCAGTGTTAACTTCATAGTTACAGTCTTACTGCAGGAAGGCAGAGCTCCAGGAGTAGCACTGCCGATTATAGTTTACATCACTGATTTCAACATTTGCCGAGCATTTCTGAAGGTAATGGAAACCAGTGTTGTTCATGGTTCTAACAGCCATGATATATATCGAGTTGCCTGGCACTAGAATTTCCCCTGAATGTGTCGTCCTGGAGCCTGATATGTGTGTTTATGAGTGTATACACGTCAGTCTCTCTGCCATTTGACAAAATCCCTGAGGCATCTCGTACATCTAAATACTCATCTCAGCATATCTAAATAATGACATGAGTTGTCTAAACATGCCTTGAGCGAGATAAGAAAAGAATTTTGTTGTGTCTCTTTTATCTAAAAGAGTTCAAACCTGTCTTAAATGTTCCCAAACTCTTTCTGTTCTTTGTGGGCACTGTGGAATCTGGACCTTCTTCCACTATTCTGGCTTTTTGAGGACTTCCAGTGTTGTCCTCTGTTTCAGGCTCTGACAAGTTACAACAAAGTGTTTCCCACTGCCAAAACCAATACAGACCATTTATAAACAGTTATTGGAAGCCCTAATGTTTAGCTCCAAATACACATTGAGTTTGCTGTTATTTGAGTCCAGTGCCGCTACTGTGGAGTTTAAGTCCAGAAGAATTGTGATTCCAAAGGGACTTGATCCTAATTACAGCACCTGGCAAACCTGGCATAAGCAAGTCTGGAACGTGTGGCAAAAGTAGGCACGTAGTATTGAAGGGAGATTACATTTACAGCATTTATCAGACGCTTTTATCCAAAGCGACTTCCATTCCGTAATTACAGGGGACAGTCTCTCCCTGGAGCAACTTGGGGTTAAGGGTCTTGCTCAGGGACCCAGTGGTGGTAGGAAGTAGGTTTCGAACCTGTGACCTCTTGGTACGGAGGCAAGTATCCTACCGCCACCCACGGTATGACTTTAGTATGACTTTAGCATCATTGATGATAGATGATAACTTTAGCATCATTTTACAGAACAGTCACCAACTGAAGAGCATTGCAATACATAGTCTAATGTGTTTTCGTACCCAAATAGTGGGGCCAGCTATTTCACAACTGTTTGTCAGGAGCTTCATGAAGTGGGTTTCCATCCTGACTATGGCAGCTGAGCAGCTGCAAACAAACCTAGGATACCGATGCACGAGGCCGAGCTGGAATGAACTCTAAAGGAGTGGAAGCATGTTTTCAGGAGTGATGAATCACACTTAACTATTAGGCAGTCTTACAGACTAGTCTGGGTTTGGTGGATGTCAGGAGAATGTTACCTGCTGTATGCCCAGTGGCAACTGAAAAGTTGGTGAATGAGTAATTATGGTCTGGGTGGGGGTGTGTGTTGCATACCACCAAAAAGTGAGTAGTTCGCTCCTGGTTCTAGTGAAGGGAGAGTTAATGCTACTGCATAGAATTGCACGCTTCCAAATCATTTTGAGGAAAGCCTATTGTTTTACAGCATTACCCTTTTTCTAAAGGAAACTGGCTTAGTTCTGAGCTCAACTCCATCTAGTACCTTTGTGGCCAACTAAGCCTACTTGTTCCCCAACATCAATGTCTGACCTCTGTGGTAGAAATGATCCAGAATCTAGTTAAACGACTCTCCAGAAGAGTGGAGAGTCTGTCAGAACTCTGGAATAGTTTAGAAAGTAAATGTTCTGGTGTTTTATTAGGCAACACTTTATTTCCATTTTGGTTCTTTTTCTTTTTTTCCTCATCTTATTTCATCTCTCCATCTTTATTTGGCTATGAAGCTAAACCAGGCAGTACCAGAAATGACTGGCCATCAGCTCTGGCACTGGAATTTAGCATCCTCTAGTGGAGTTCCCGGCCTTGCCTCTCATGTGCTTAGTTTGAACCTGGTCACTGACATACTGTTGATTTAGGCTTTCCCTGAAAATGCTTCTTTGAAAGCCTGGCAAATACGCAACATCTTTCTTTTCTTCCCTCCTAGGAAATAAGTCAAAGCAGTAGATCAGTTTAATCCATGCTCCTATTTAGATAGGCAGACTGTATTGTGTTTCCATATGGATACATGAATGGAATAAACAACTTCTGATTTTTTGAGAGATTTTGTTGTTTGACTGACATATGGACTGTTAAGCATATATAGCAATCAGCTTTAACATTAAAACCAACTGTCTAATATTGTGTAGGTCTCCCGTAGCCACCAAAAAGCTCTGACTAATTGAGGCATGGATTCCACAAGAGCTCTGAAGAGGTGCTGTGGTGCCTGCACTGATTTTAGCAGCAGATCCTTTATGTTCTGTATGTTATGAGATGAGCCTCCAAGGATCTGAGATATTTGACCAGCACATCCCACAGATGCCCGATCAGAATAAGATCTGGGGAATTTTGGAGCCAAGAAAACACCAAAAACTCTTTTTCATGTTTTTTAAAACCATTCCTGAGCACCTTTGGCAATGTGGGAGGGGTATCGGCCTCCTGAGACCATCACTGCCATTAAGAGGTGTACACTCTGCTCACCTGTTGCCTAATAAGTTTACATTTTCATCAATTCACATATTATGCGCAAGACATACATGGGAATCGAAATGCCGTTTCTCTCTCTCTGGTGTGCGTACTAGAACTAAAAAATTAGAACTTTGAAATGAGAAAAGTTTAATCTAGATTACAAGCTTTTAATTGCATTTTCAATAGACATTCTATAAACAGACAAAATAACAAGACACAAGACCAGCAAAAAAGGCTGTACTGCAAATCATGATAGCAATTGTGCAAATGATAACAATAGATTGCAAATAGTAGCAGCATATAAATCAAACAAAAGCAGCAGAAAAGTATGCAATGTAAACAGTCTTTGAGACTATAGTGCAAATAACAGAGTTAGTCAGTGAATATATTACTGTCCAGGGGCAGGAGCCAGAGTGGGAAGATAATGGACAGCATCAGAGTTCAGCATCCTGACAGCCTGGTGGATAATAAGATAATCAATGTCATTCAATGTTAGTGGTAGATCAGGATGTATATGTGTGTGTGTGTGTGTGTGTGTGTGTGTGTGTGTGTGTGTGTGTGTGTGTGTGTGTGTGTGTGTGTGTG
>JBBPCW010285049.1:0-10730 GCA_037974425.1 Phenacogrammus interruptus
CAAAGCTGCATCAGAGCAGCAGGAGATGTTTTCAGTGTTAATCTACAATGTAGCCCAGAATAAACACAGAGGAGATCAGAGGAGGAGGAGGTGTGTCCAGAGTTTTGACCCTGGAACAAACACTAGAAACAAACACATGAAAAGGACGCAACTCAATGTCTTACAGAGAGATGACACAAAGCTAAGACTGTACAAAGATCACGAGAGCAGAAGAGCTGCTCATGATCAAAAGACACACAGCCCACAGCAGGATGGATGGATGGAGTGTTGAGGCATGGGCTGCTGTTTTATGTGCCCGCTGGCAAAAACAGCTGTTCTAATGACTTCTACACCTTTACATACTCTTTGCTATCCTGCTTTGTGTTGCAGCATCTCTGGGAGCTGGAGACGTCGCGGCTGCTCGACATTTTTAGGAAGCTGTTGGAGGAGATGGAGGTGGATGATGACCTGTGCCTCGTGGAGAACGGCGAGGAGCAGCCTATCTTCAGAGTCTCCCCCGATGAATGTCACCTCCGACTAAGATTCCCACTGATAGAAGTGCTGATGTACCCTTACCTTCTGTGCCACCAGGGCCTCAGTAAGTCCAGTCTGCTTGCTTGCATGTGCAAGAATCAAGATTCTTTATTTGTAACATACAAAGTTATACAAATACAACAACCATAAAACTGTGCAGTGAAGTTCTTAAACATTTTAAATGTAAGAGAAAGCCGTTCACCTGTCCCAATACTTTTGTCCCACGACCTTCTAAGTTGCGAGTATGGGCAGGAAATACGGGTTTACCTTTACGTTTTCTTAAAGGGTGATGCATTAAACTGAGTTTTAAATGTAATTAAAGTGTTCTGGAAGAATATTTGGTGGCAGGTTTAGGGTTTATACTATAAAAGTAGGCATTTTTAGGCTTTTTTTCCTTCTTTTTCACAATACGCCGCTGGTCTTGGACTGTAACCCCTGTGATTGTCTGGGGTTCACTGTACATATAAAGTTACTGAAAGCAGCTGAAGCAAAGGGAGAAGATGCAATGGAGCAGAAACTAATTTCAAACAGTTCTAACTAATGCAAACAGATTGTTTCCTTATTAATAACCAATAAAAACGGTTACAAATGAGTCTCTCTCTCTCGGGAACCTCAGCAGTGACACTAGCAGTTGGGATTCAAACCCCAGCCCTCTGAGTGCAGGGCCATTGCCCTAACCACTAGACCGTCCAGCTGCCTGTCTGAGGAGAGGCACCAAATTTCAGTAATAAAATGAATAATATTAAAAAGTAAAACTGAAGAAGTAAAATTGTGTGATTGTGTCGACACACTAATTAGTGCAGTGTGACCACAGGTCCTTTCTGCAAGAAAATACAGTGTGATTGCATGGTAGCTATAAAACTGTAGAAAATAAAATCTGTATGCTGCAGCCCAGCCCACTCTGATAACGCATGGCTAGTGTTAACCAGCCGTTTTTGTCTTTGTCCTGTTCCAGGTGAAATGGTGGTGAATGTGTTGTGTAAACTGGATGATATGAAGTTCCCTCTGCAAGTGCGTGAAAAATATCAAGGAATCTACCTACTGATGGTGCACCCCAACGAAACGGTAGGGCGGCCTGTTTCCTAATTCAAGAGTTTGTCTGAATTTAATATGGCCTTTACAGTATGCTTATTGAAATGCCACCTGGTGCTTATTTTAGTTCAGCAACTCCACAGTTTTATGGGGATCAGGAGTCGCAGAACCAAACTCTCAGTTTGGTTCTGCAAATGAATCTGCAAATGTCTTTGCTTTTTGGTGGCAATAAATATATTTTTTCTGGATGTTTTCCCACAAGAGGACCCGTTCACCTCACTGCGGTGTCCCAATACTTTTGTCCCTCGACCTTCTGAGTTGCATATCCTGGCGGGAAAAGCACTCAGACACTTCAAACTCCACAGATCTCCAGAAGACCTTTCCAATGAGCCCTCGTTTGTATGTTTAGCTCCAGCAGATCAGGGGTTATTCCCCAAAAACCATGAGCCAGAGCGAATTCAGACGCGTCCGTCTTTAAATGCTATCTGGGTGTAAAATATTGTCCCATATCCTTCCGAGTTGCAGATTCTGGCGGGGAATTTGAATTTGAATACGGGTTTACCTCTACATTTTCTTTAAGGGTGATGCATTAAACTGAGTTTAAACTGAAATGAAAGTGTTCTGGGAGCAGATTTGGGGCAGATTTAGGGTTTACACTGTAAACTTAGGCATTTTTAGGCATTTTTTTACCCAAACCACAACACAGTTTCTCACTATGCGCCGGAGCTCTTGGAACATAACCGTAGTTGATTTGTCTAATTTGTTTCTTCTTATGCTACACAAATTGAACTGACCATGAGGTTTTTGTCCCTGCACCCTCTCAGGTCCGTCGCTGGGCGATATCTACTGCCAGGTCGTTAGATAGGGTGGACAGAGACAGCTGTTATGACCTCCAGGAGGTCTTCTCCTGCATGTTTTACGCCATTGAGCTGGGAATCTCCTTGGAAGTTCCAGACATGGACAACACATCCTGCACTGGCAAGCTGAAGCTGATGCCCTCACATCTCTATGACTCCAAAAATGAGAAGAACTACTGGCTAGGTTTGTTTGATCAGATTTCTTTTTGTGTGTTTAATGTTTAAAACCCCTGTTAAATATTCAGAATTCCAGTCATAGATATTTCTTCATAATGTGATTTAAGGGAAGAATTGGATTTGACTAAATTGCTGAAGAATGATTACGATTGAAATGTATGTGTGTTGCTGGGCTCTAGTACCACGATGACATAAAATGGTAGGAGAAATTCTTTGGTAACATGAAAGTCTAGCATTACTGAAGCAGTGGTGTTGTAATAAAATTTTGCAGTTAGAACTATAAATGGTCTTTAATGTCTTTTTAATTGAGCTAAAGGACGGCGATGGTGTTTCTGGCTCCAGAAATTATTCTCCAGCACTGAAGCTTCCACATGTTTTGCAGGTATCTGCATGTTGCTGATGCAGCTGGACTCCCAGGCAATGGATTCATTGTTTATGGAAAAACTGAGCAGCATTCCACAGTGCATCCTGAACACCATGACTGAAAAGAGAAAAGGTAGAGACACACATGAGCTCCACGTCAGTTTATGACCGCACTGACGATTTTCTCACCAAGGTTTAAAATTCCTTCTGCTTGTTCAGCGGTTAATGTATTGTATTGTACTTTGTCAGTCCGTACGTCTGGTAGATCACCTTTATTGAACCCTTCATCACTAAATAACTTGTCAGGCAAGTGTAAGTAGATTAGGAATAAAACTATCAAACTAAAGTAAACTTTGAAAAAGAAAATCATGTACTGTATTTTTAGGTTTTTTTAGATTTTATAACAGTTTTGTACTTGGAAATAATTATTTGTACCTTCTAAAACCTTCTGAAAGTTTTTTTTTTTTAATAGTGTTTTGTTTTTGTTTTTTTCAGGAGGAGACATGGGCTCCGATCCATTTTGGCCAGCTTTTCACTGTTTCATGATCATCCTTGACCGCCTGGGTTCAAAGATCTGGTGTCAGATAGAACCAGAAGATGCTTTCCGAGCCATCACTCAAGCCGAAAGCTACATGGCTGAAATTGAAAACATCCGTCAGAAAATGTAACAAGTGTCTGAAATTCTTAACCACACTGTAATACACCTCGAACACAGTTGTCTATAATATTTCTATCCATTTCTCTTACTGACACAGCATTATTGTGTAAATAGAATAGTTTTTGTGTAGCATTTTGTGGAGAGTTTTATTTTGACAAGTTTTATGCGGACAAGGAGTCGCAGATTCAGTCACACGCGAATTTTTTTTGAGAACCGAACTCATGGTTTTACATGGAAATCCCCACAATAACATGGAAACTGCAAATATCCTCCACCTTTTTTTTTTGCCTTTTTGTGGCAATAAATATATTTTTTCTGGATGTTTTCACACAAGAGGACCTATTCACCTCGCCATGCTGTCCCAATACTTTTGTCCCTCAACATGATGGGGAAAGCACTCTTCAAAATCCACAGTTGGGTAGATCTCCAGGAGACCTTTCCAACGAGCCCTCATTTTAGACCCAGTAGATTAGGGCTTATTCCTCGAAAACCGTGAGCCGGAGTGAATTCAGACGCGTCCGTCTTTGTTATTTAAATGTAATTTAAATTCGAATACCTTTACATGCATTACCTTTACATTTTGTTTAAGAGTAATGCATTAAACTGGGGGCAGATTTAAGGTTTACACTACAAAAATAGGCATTTTGGGGCATTTTTTACCAAAACACAATGCGTTTTTCCACTATACACAGAAAAGCGGGGGATTACTGTATGTTATTGTCTCTGTGTCAGTAATTCATTTTATATTAGTTTTCAGATTCAACTGATTTTCAGATGACTACAACTGATGGCTATTTCAATTAACCATGCCTTTAATTTGCCTGCAAAATATTCTATAATGGGATGCTGTATTTGCTCTTCAGGACAAAAGTGAAAGTAGAACCCGAGTGTGATGACGACATACTCTCGTGCAGTCAGATGGTGTATGATTGCTACCCTACAGAGCGAACAAACCGAGTAAGGACTGGCATGACTTTACCAGCTGATAATGTCAGGCATTTACTAATTTTTATTAACCTCAGTAACCATGTTCCATTTGCTTGAGTATTATATATTATAAAGTTATGGTTTGCTGTACTGCTTTACTAGGATTTACGTAATTAACTTTAATAGTTTGCCATCAAGTAAGCAAAATTCTGAAATAGTATCTCTGTTGCTTTTTCCTCATGTATTCTGTAGTCGTTGGACTGGTCATCCAGCAGCAACGACAACAACATCAATGAGATCTTTGAAGAGATGGGCTGTCTGATCAATGTCTTGCAGTCAGAGATGGGCCAAGGCCTGCGCGTGTACGGTAGCACCTTCCTCTGGTTCGTCCCATTTGTCCGCTCGGTTATGGAGCTGGGTGAGCTTGGCCTTGTTTATGTTAATGAGGTCATCAACCATCTGTACAAAGAGATGGACAAGGATGTGATATCTGGACGAGCACTCGAATGCGATAAGGTTACAGAATTCTTCACTCGTATCCTTGTCGAGGTAGTCGAGCTGCTTCTCAGTAAAGGTAACATGAGAATGCTATACTGTAGTTCGTCCACATGGGTTAAGGTGGTAGTGCAGTGTTCTATGCTTGATGAAACCATTAGTACCAGACACCCAGATAGAAGAGGAGGGTCTCACAAAGTCTCTCGGACCAGTTTTGAGAGAGGAAACCGAATATTGGAAACTGGAGTTGGTGCAATGAGTCTGGCTTGCATGAAGCTGATTCGGTCACTGTTGAAGAAATGGGGGCGCACAGGCACAGCCTCCGAGTTTCTGGACCGCCTTAACAAGCAGTTGCGTGAGATCCATCCAAGAGCATGGACTCTTACACTGTCGCAATCCGAAAATCTACAGGCCTGCTTAAACGAGCTTGTAAGGACAATTATGGACAGAACTGCAGACCTAGCGACTATTCCGTCTGCTCCACCAACACCCCCAGCAGATCCACCAGAATATGTTTCTCATCCAAAGGCCGCGCTCTCTATACAGGAGCCACAATACAGAGATACAGGAGCAGGTCCAAGTGGTGCTGGATATAAGTTTATTAAAGAAGAACCACTGTGGCCTAATGGAAGAGACCAAAATGATTTCTGTGAGAACCCTGAAGATAGGCCGAAGAAAGAACCTGGCAGCCCAGTGTTAATTTCAGAATTTCAGCCCACTCTTGACAGAAATAGTATGAAACCAGACTTGGGAAAAATAGAGGAAATCAAATCTAGGTTGAGCGACTGTCAAAACCTTTCCAAGATACAAGCTATTGCCAAAAGAGGACCTGTTACTGAAAACAAACAGAATGGATACAGTGATTTGAAAGAAGCACCACACTTTAGTGCCAATGAGGCAGCCTCACAGCCCAGTATTCCGGACTCTGACAAAAAGATGGAGCTCTCTAAAAAGAAAGGGGATGAAAGTGATGATGACGAGCCCCTAAACATTCGTAGGAGACGTCTGAAGAAATCTAGATTGTTGTGTAATGAATCCAGAGATGAAGCAAATTATTCTGGGAAAACATCCATGCAGATTTGTAGCAATGCACCCGGAGTTCATGGCTCAAACTCAACCATCACTTCAGGTGGTGCTGCAAATGACCAAACAGCAGAAAAGGACAGTTCTTCAGACAGTGCCACCAAAAGAGTAACATGTGACTTGAATGCTGACTTGAATGACAGCCCTGGCCGGGATTATGACGATGATTTGAGTGAATCACAAGTATTTGAGTTTGAAACCCAAGAAAGCATAGCATCCGTCTGGGGTGACTCATGTTTTGAGTATCCGGTCAGGACCAAGAGGCCCAAACATGAATCCACAACCACAACATCTAATACTTCTAAAGCCACAACATCTGCTAGTTCCAAAACCTCCACTAACTGTGACCTTACAGAGTCCAGATCAAGTTGGGTCAATGAGACCCAGCCCGTTACAGATGAAGACATTGAGTTTGCCTGTCAGCAAGTAGAACAGCAGATTGGCAAGCACCAACAGTTACAGGATCTACCTACATTAAACATGTCTGGGACCAAGCCAGCCATTTGCCCAGAAAAGGAGGATGGCTTCATTCAGCTCAAATCTGCACTACCTCAGAGTCCAACCACGAAACCTAGTCAGGCTGATAAGAAAAGCCAGCAGGTCCTCAGCAAAAAACCTGTCCTTATTGAACCTGTCGCCCAAAAAGTCAAGAAACGTCACAGGTCACCCAGTGCCACGTCAGAGCAGTCTTCTCCTGCGTTGGTTGTACCCCCGCTTAAGACCCCTGCCATAGTCCCACCAAAGAAGGTCCACAAGCCTATTGAGCCGGAGTCAGTAGCAGAACGTATGGGGTTAAAGAAGAAGGAAAGAAAAGCCCTTGATCTCTCACAGCGCTCTTTGGACACTTTGGGTGAGCTTCGAACACATGGCCAGAATGTGTACGTTGAGGAAAAAAAGGCAAAAAAAAGATTGCACCCCAAAAGCAAAGCACAGATTGGGAAGGGTGGAAAGAAGTTGCTCGCATCACAAGATATGCAGTACTTTAGGCAGAGTCGTGGAATGCTTCAGAAGCCAACAGCTACCACTACACTTAAGAACCCCAAGCCAGGGTCCCTTTCCAAACCAAAAGGTGTTGTGAAGGAGCCGGAGGAGAATGAGGAGGTGGAGGAGGAGGATGATTACTGTTTCCTTCCCTGCTCTCAACCTGATCCATCTCGGAGGACAGACCGGAATGACAAACACACAAAACATGGTATGAGCGAATCCAGCAATATAGAAAGTGTAACGCCTGACAAGTCCAGTTCCCTTCAGAGCAATAAGGGGGTTAAAGAAAGTGATGGTTCCACAGCGAAATGTGCAGAAACAGTAAAGGAACATGATTTTGATAATGATGAGTGGTTGTACCTTACCCAGAATGAACCCACAGACATGGAGTTATGCTCTCAAATCGATGAAATGGAAACATGGTGTGAAGACCGCTTTAACGACCAGAGGGACCCTGTGGATGTGGACCACAATCAGCCTGGGTGTCACACAGATGTGAAGGCTAAATCTACCTCTGTGTCCCTGAAAACAAATCACACTGATTCCACTCAGAACTCTGTAAATGATTGTTTAGTCCTAAAGCCTGGAATGTCTCCCATGTCTCCGAAAAAAGCAAAGCCTTCTACAACTAAAATCTATGCGGGTAGTTCTCGCAGCGCATCTCTGATTGTAGAAATGGAGAAAACATCCAAGCCCCCTGCTAATGTCCTCAAGACGAAAGCTGGACGTCCACTACCAGCAGTGGCTCCACCACCGGCCCCTCCAGTCTCGAAAGGCGTGCCGGCCCCTCCAGTCTCGAAAGGCGTGCCGGCCCCTCCAGTCTCGAAAGGCGTGCCGGCCCCTCCAGTCTGGAAAGGCGTGCCGGCCCCTCCAGTCTGGAAAGGCGTGCCGGCCCCTCCAGTCTCGAAAGGCGTGCCGGCCCCTCCAGTCTCGAAAGGCGTGCCGGCCGCTCAAGTCTCGAAAGGTGTGCCGGCCCCTCCAGTCTCGAAAGGCGTGCCACCACCCTCAGTCTCGAAACCCGTGCCACCACCCTCAGTCTCGAAACCCGTGCCACCGCCCCCAGTCTCGAAACCCGTGCCACCGCCCCCAGTCTCGAAACACGTGCCACCGCCCCCAGTCTCGAAACCCATGCCACCGCCCCCAGTCCCGAAAATCGTGCCGTCCCATCCAGTCTCAAAAGCCATGCCACCGCCCCCAGTCCCGAAAGCCGCACCGGCACCTCCACTCTCGAAAGCCATGCCTCCCCATCCAGCTGTACCTGAATTTTGCCAGCCCCTCCCATGCAGTCGTACTCCACATCCTCCAACCCAGGCAATGAAGTCATTTGCTTCTAACATGGCTTCCCATCCACCTTCC
The DNA here is from genome assembly GCA_037974425.1 of Phenacogrammus interruptus. Classification (NCBI taxonomy): domain Eukaryota; kingdom Metazoa; phylum Chordata; class Actinopteri; order Characiformes; family Alestidae; genus Phenacogrammus; species Phenacogrammus interruptus. The sequence goes on from JBBPCW010285049.1 coordinate 8,446, forward strand.
TATAAAGCCTACTCCAGACCAGAGCGTCCTGCCTCCATGGCAAGGACAACAATGAGCCCCCCTCAGAGGTATGACCAGTCTGTCCTGACACAAGCGATTTTGAAGTGGGAGTTTCAAATGTTCGAGAACTATAAACATTTTGGGACACCGGATGACTTGTGTCCCTTGCCCCTGAAAGAAGTACCCACAAGATTCACTGACTACCAGGAGTACTTCAACATCTTGTACCCACTTCTTCTCATCAATGTGTTTGAGGAGGTAAGATTGCTTCATTATCCTGCCATGCATCTGCACTCAAATTGGGAACTCCAAAAAGTCCTGTGTTGTGTTTCTTTGACATTTGTTTTTTCGTTTTCACATAGATGGTGAGTGAATGGCTTAAGAGTGGGAGGATCAAACTTCACCTCAAACTGCAGGGATTGGAGTACAGCAGTCGTGCTGCCAGTGCCAGTTTTACAGGTACATTCAGCTTTGGCTCTTGGAGAACCTCTGTTGTTCTGAAGCTGCTCATTGGACTTGAAAGTAATTTTTATTCTTTTATTCCTCTCTGTTTTTAATGTATAGCAAGCCTAAACCCTCAGCAGGAGATGAAACAGTTATATCCTAAAGAAGACGACCTTGTCTTGCTCTGGCTGCCAGAGAACAGTGGAATGTATGAACCGGAATCTCATGTCCTGCAGGCCCACTTTGGCTGTGTTTCGCGATCGAACGTAATCAGCAATGGCGGGGGTGTGTCTTTTTATCATCATCAAATACCAAAGCAAGGAAATACATGATGTGTGTAAAATCGCCAGACGGATGATGTACAGAACTGATGACGTTTTCCCAGTGTGTGTTTGCCCAGGGTCATGTTATTGTGTCTCATCTCTAGGTCAGCCCTCAACGCTAAACCTGACCATTCAGACGCGGGGGAACGTGTCTTCGGTCGATGCTCAGTTTGTGCAGTGCGAGGTGATTGGCTCTTTGGTCAGCACGCTGCGGGAGTTCAGAGCGTTGTGTTTGCTACAGAGTGGGATAATGTACCATCCACACATCCTCCTCAATCCAAACATCTCAGTCTTCGCACCAAGCCAGGAGGTGCTGGCGGGCCTCGACATGCCTGTGAGTCATTACCCTAAACAAAAACGGTCTTTGTAGCAGTTCAGTGACCGGCGCCCTCTGTGGTGTACCTGATGCTTCACCTTCATACTTCACTGTGAGAATGGGATCTTGATCGTTTGTGCGACATTTCGTTTTTTAAATGTGGCTTTACCTGCTTCCACTTCTGCAGCTTTAACAGTTGCAGGATTAGAGCTAAGTATAGGCGTCTTCACCTTTTCTTCCCATAGGAGTACAATCCGGACCAGGCAAAGGCGATCAACTGTGGTGTAGCAATGGTTAAGAAAAGGCAGAGGAACCCAAAAATATTGCTCATTCATGGCCCCCCAGGAACTGGCAAGAGCAAGACCATAGTTGGCCTTCTGCACAGACTTTTCTCTGAAGTATGTTTCCATTCTTTTTTTTATCTCTGTATGTATAAGATTTTGCCCTGACTTCTGACTTGTCTTTGACAAGTGTTTAGCTATAACTTAGCCTGCAGTAACTTGGTTGAATAGCGGATATTGGTTTTAAGTTTATCTTTACAAGTTTAAGAAACAGATGTGGATTACAGTAATCCCCAACTTTTTGCAGGAGTTACATTTCAAAAGCACCCGCATATAGTGAAAACACGTGTTGTGTTTTGGCAAAAAAATGCTTATTTTTATAATGTAAATGCCCCAAATATGCTCCCAGAACACTTTAATTTCGTGTTAAACTCAGTTGGATGCATTACCTTAAAGAAAATGTAGAGGTAAATAAATAATCAGAATCAGAAAACTTTATTGCTTAAAAAACATTAGCATTAGCGGTTAGCATTAGCAGCGTGTGGTGTGCGAAAACACTTCTACACAAAAACATTGAAATAACTCTCTCTACCCACGTGTTTAGAGAGGGCACAGCTTATTAATACTAAATAAACTGAGATAACTAAAATTTGAGGATAAGACACGGAGCAGTCATGCTACATGCTGCAGTAGGCGTGTTCTTTTTATGGTGCTTGACAACTTTTCAGTGTATTACTGCCAAAACAGAGAAATCTGCGATAGACTGAATCCACGAATGCTGTTCTGCATAAAACTGAGGGGTTACTGTACTTGAGCACTGTACAGTGTGTGTGTGTGTGTATATATATATATATATATATATATATATATACACACACACACAAACACACACACACACACACACATACATTATATATATAT